>JAOVYX010020868.1:0-16469 GCA_035668315.1 Drosera spatulata | reverse complement strand
GGTGCATCAGAGTTGCATTCGCGGGGTGAAAAGTAGAATATGTTTTCTCCAACATTTTCTTATCCGATTTAGGCTCTTCACATAATGTCAAACATGAAGTAATACTGAATAAAGCAGAATTATATTCCTGAAAAGATTTAAAATCTTACAACCTTAAAGTTGCCCATTCATGTCTGGCCAGTGGAAGAAATACCATCTTTTGGTGGTCAAATCTCTCTTTTAGATTACTCCATAATCCATATGGATTCTTAACAGTAAGATATTCAGACTTCAAATCCTCATGGATGTGATGTCTCAGGAAAATCAGTGCTTGAGCATTTTCTTCTGGAGTTGCTTCATTGTTCTCTATTATGGTATGTTTTAGACCTTTGGCATGTAGGTGCAACTCTATATCAAGAATCCATGATAGGTAGTTTTCCCCTGATATGTCTAATGCTTTGAATTCCAACTTTGCAAGGTTTGTCATAATTTCCCTGAACACATCAAAATAATAAATTTATTAAGCTTATGGATATAATAGTTTAATAATAGTAATAAAATTATTCAGTTATTACCAATAATACTGTGATTTATTTTAAGCTGTTTAATTTACTGATAAAAATGATATAAAATCAATCACATTCTATAACAGCTGATAAATATTTTATTTACTCATATATATTAAAACTTTTATTATTCATTACATTCTCAATGCATATATTTAATTACAATGAGAAAATAAATGATTGTTATAATATTAAGGAATACTAATAATAACAAATAACACAATAATTTGTTAAGATTGTTCCGAATTTCGTTTGCTATTTCTTCATCATTGGAGACCATTTCGTCGTTTGTTGTACCTTAATAAAAATAGAAAAGTTAATTCTCACCACTTGGAGGAAGTACGCCAACATGTGTTATAAAGTTTCTCGTCACTTGCGGATAAACCACACAAAAATGGGACAATCTCATCAATATTCGCGGGTGAACCACACAAAAAGGGTAAACCACGTCAAACTTGCAGGTGATCCACATAAAAGGGATAAATCACATCAACGAGTTGAAACTGATTAATAGGTTTCCACACAGACGATACTTCGTTCAGCGGTGGAACCATAGATATTATTAAAATTAATTAATAGGTTTCCACTCCGGCGATACTTCGTCCGACGGTGGAAGCATAAATATTATTAAATTATAATCATATAATATGAATCAAATAAAATCAAATCATGCAAATATAATAATGTACCTTCGTTTGCCTTTTGATCTCAGTTGGTTGGAGACTTGGTGCTGATAACGTGTTATAACAAAAGCGTTTCGTCGGATTAATTTCTTCGAAAGATAATTACCGAAATTAACAAAATAATAAAATATTTTAGAGAGAGATTAGAGGAAGAAAGAGAGATTTTTTTCTCTTGAAAATGTGTATATAATACCTTGCAAATGAGCTCTATTTATAGGACTCAAGGTAATTAATTAACACCTAATTTTCTTACATGATCAAGATGATTAGGTCTAATTAATAGCTAATTAGGTAAGCCTATTTAATAGCCTCAAAAGTAGGTGAGATCTAAAAAAAAATATCTAGGCTTAGATGTAAATACGTCATTTTCAAAGGGTAATTTTAATTATCTAATTACAATAGCCTTCAAATAATATGCTTGATTTGCTACATTAGTCCAGTTGTGATCAGTCGACAGAGGGAATATTTACTATCATTAGAGCACTATTAGTGGATTCCCTATATGGTTTTCTATTCCTATATGTAGGGATTTTGGTGAAAAATGACCCATACAGCCTTATCCCTATCCCTATCCTATTCCTTATCCCTAACCAAATTCTCTACTTCTAGGGAATGTTTTTCCCTATCGTATTTTTGTCATTATTTTAAATTCTTTACAACTATAAAACGAATGATTATAATTTAGAATAAAATGTCGAACTTATAATATATTAATTTCAATAAAAATATGTATTTTTATAGGAAAAAATTAATTAAAAATCTTATTTAAAGGTTTATATATGATAAGCAGTTATAAAAATATTAGTAATGTATATGGATATGGATATGAAAAATTCGTTTATGAAAAATATAATGACGGTATAAGGAATCAATATAAAAAATCTGCTGGGTAAGTGTGTAAAAAACTAGATAGAGATAATGACATTGTAGCACAATATAAAAGGGATAGTGACAGGGAATGCTGCGAATGGTCTTTAGATTTTTTCTTCTATAATTTATGTGCAACTTTGGTACTACTGAATAGTGATATTCCCAATCTGGTCTAGAGAAAACTGGAGTAAGAGCTGGAATCAGTTATGGACTTATGGTTAAGAAAGAGAAGCTGATATATTTTCTCTTCACCCTTTCACCGTGTAGTTCTCCCTTGTCAATGGTTACTTTTGCTGCTGAGGAGTTTGGGCGACTGAAGGTATTTTCAAAGTTAGATCAACTTCATGCCTATTTACTCTTGTGTTATCACATTGCTTGAAGCAACTTTTTTTACAGTTTATGGTGTCTGTGAAGGAAGTTGTGAACTACATCGATTGCCAACCCGTACTGATAGGGGAGAAAATCTTTATCGACTTCATTCAATTGGCCTTCAAGAGAGCCCTAATAGAAAAATATTAAGTACTAGGCAGCCGCAGCTCTGAGCTCCGTCTTGCTGGCATCAGGCATGGTTGACCAGCTGCTTATATGAAAACTGGCTGTGTTGGCCGATAGTCTATCTATCCAAAAAAAATTTCTTCTTGTTATGAAGTTGTTGTTGTCCTTTTTTTTTTGTTTTTGTTTTTTTGTTTTCGTGGGATGTCCAGAACCTTGTAGAAAGGTTTTATTCAAGCTGCTGAGATATCTAGCGCTATTTTCGAAGTTTATGTCACTGTTCATTAGGAAGATTCTATTTATAGAGTTCATGTGTTGATTGTTTCTAACTGGATTCAGGTGTGTTGAGGGAGGGCAGTGCATTTACAGATTGACTGGAGTGGTGGAGCATCATGGGAGCATGAAACATGGGCATTATGTTGCGTACGTGAGGGGATGTGATAGAGATGGAGGTAAACCAGCGTGGTATTATACCAGTGACACTGTCGTTCATGAGACTTCTTTGGAAAATGTTCTGCGGTCTGAGGCCTACCTCTTGTTCTATGAGAAAACTTAATCGTCGAGGAATAGCATTCATTTCATTCGTTTGTCCTTTTCGGTCTCAAGAGATCTGGTGGGGGTGGTTATTGCCATGGAGAAGGCTGGGGAATTCCTGGTATTGTGGGGAAGAGATGATTTTGTGTTCTACAAGAAATTTTTTGGAAATTTCTCAATACCTTGTAGTCTATTGGGTCAAACATAAGTTGTACAAAGAGGTGGTGTTATTTATGAGCATGACCTCATATTTCAAGTCATATAGACCTCAATGAAAGCAGAGTTTTCATCCTTTAATAGCTCAGGTGATCCAAAAAATTGATCCCTTTTTCCCAGAATTGAATGTGTCTTCAAATATTTCTCTTCAATTTGTCTTTTTTTTTTTTTTTATTAATGTCAAGCAGCAATGGTTATGATGCTTGAGAGAGAGAGAGAGATGAAACTTGGTTTATCATCCCCTCGGGCACGAAAGTGACATGTCATAACTATCTGATCTTGTAAGGGATTGATTATCGTTCAGATTCTTGCGGAGTAAGAACACCCTGGTGTCAAATGCTGTGAGTGTGTGTGCTGTGGTCTTTTCGTTATCCATATCTGAATTTTTTATATGGATTTGTTGGTGGATATTCACATTTGAAGGACTTGTGTTCCATGGTCTTCAAAATGACACACTCATGGGAAAAGTTTTCCTAATTTTTTGGTCACTAGAAGTCTAGATGTGACGAAGTATCACAAGTGCCTATTTGGCGCTGCAGGGTCTGTTTCTGGATGATTCCTATGCATTCGTGCTGGTGTCCAAAGCTTTCCTAATTGTTTCGTATGTCTTCAGATCAACCTGGAATCTGCCCATGAAAGCAAACGGAAGTTTTATAGTCAGTTTTCTTTAGTTTACCTTGTTTTGCCATGAATGCAGTAGCAGTATCAATACACCGAGTAGACTTGTACAGGTTAAGATCGGGTTGGTCTCTTGGCCAACAATGTGATATGCAGGGCAAATTTTCTTATTTGAAATACGAATAGTACAACTGCAACCTTCCCGTAGGAAAAGGAAAATAGAGTACTGAGGATTAGATTGCACATTCAGATTGCTTTACTCCGCTGTTGTTCATGTTCCATTGGAGAAATTAGTAAAGAAATCATGTCTGTTGCTGCAAGAGGAAATTAAATTTATGTGGAGTTCTAGGTTATATAGATCTGCACAGAGAGGAGTCGAAGGAATGCTAATAAGCTAGTGAAAAGGGAGCATAGTCTTGAAAAAGGAGTTGTGAGCACATCAGCTAGTGCCTGGTACAGGATGGTTGGCCTGGTAAGATCGATAATTGGAGTCGTTTGAGAGGTGGTTAATACTGGGCAAGACTTTGTTGTTTTAGTAGGGATAAGATAAGTCTCTGTATATTCTATCCTTTTCAGAACTTGTCTAAGTTTAGGAAATATTGGGATGCTATTATTGTTGTTAAATGAGAGGTGGTTAATATCAATTGAAAAATTAGGGATGTTATGTAACGGATAATGTGGTCCATTTGCATTGCATGTCAAACTACTGTGAGAGTGCAATATTGTATAGTTCTTTGCTGTAAGCTGAAGTTGATTTTAGAAAGGAATGCTAGATGTCACGGACAAGTCAAGTGAAGAATTAAGTTGCTGAGATTTTACTTGATGGATTGCGTAGAGTTCTTTATATTTTTTTCTAGACCCCCTCCATACTTCTTTAGAATGTTCTATGAAGAATGATCCACATTTCTCTAGAATATTCTAGAATGATTTTTCCATTGTTTTCTAGAATGTTTAAGAAGATTCTAGAGTGAAGTCTCCACACTTTTCTAGAATGTTCTTGGATGTTCTGTATAATGTCCTAGGGAGTTTTTAGGTTTATCTTGGGTAGGATTTGTTCTAGAGAATTCTTTGTACATATTAGAAAGAGAAGTCTTAATAGAATTCTCTAGCCAACTTAGAAAAGTCTAGGAGATGGTTTTACACAATCTAGACCATTCCATGAACTTATATATAAGAAGGTGGTGGCTCATTTTCCAAACCATCCCTCAAAAATCCATAATCCACCAAAATCTACAAGATCAATACAAACACTTGTATTCTCCTCCTTACGTTTGTTCAAAGTTTTCATTCTCTCGTCAATCTATCCTTTTGGCATTGGAGTTAGATTGAGCTCAAATGAAGCTGTAAGCAGTTTGAATGCCCGCACAGGTTGTAAGAATTTAACCCGTGACAGTTGGTATCAGAGCAGTTCGAGAGAATGTCGGATCCAAGCGGCATTGGGAACATTAAAGAGGTGAACACCACGAACGTTACCGTTCGTAAGGCGAGGGCCAAGTTGAAGGATACCCAAGCGACCTTTGAGTCATGACTCAAGCGGGTAGAAGAGATAGTGACCAAGATGGTGGAAAGGATGGAGGATGATGTAAACGAGGTCATCGAAGCTCGAGAGGATGAGCTTAAGGGTGAGTTATAAGGCGTCTTCAACTCCGTTTAAATGATCTTCGCAAGTAGTTCCACGCACAAATGGAGGAGGTTCGTGCCGTGGTGGTCTCTCTTCAAGATTAAAATGAAAATATTAACAGAGGATACATCACTATGCAAGGTGGCTATAGCGAATGGTGGTATAAACTTTGGAAATGGAGGTAGGTTCGAGCCCCCATAAGCTTAAGGCTTTCTCCTGAAAACGGGATGCTAAGAGCACATGCAACAGACTCTTTATAAGAGTCTCTACCTTTATTTTTAAGGATTTCACCCAAAAACCAAAATCAGCAACCTCTCCATCTTGTTCTGGGCCTATAAAGCCACTTGCAGGGAGGAGAAAACACACTCTTTATTCCACTTTTTCTCTGTCACCTAAGCAAATTTGTGGGGTCATTAGATCACGTTCATCATTTTCTTCTCTCTCCTTTTCTCGATCTCAAAAATTACTTCTCAACTTTCTTTCTCGCCATTCATCAATCCCACTGCTTTACAATCCCAAAAAATCCAAAAACCTAAAATCCATCAAATTTGATGAGTGAATTGTTGATGATTTTAGATTTTTGGATTGATGGGTCAGAATTGCGAAGTTCTCACCAAAATCGATCCACAAAAGGGGGAAGAATTTTGGATTAGGATTCATGAGAGAGAACAATCTTAACTGTTTATTGAATCGAGAACGAAAGAGAGGATAGCCATGATGGATATCAATGAGTAGTCGGGGTCTCTTAGAAGAATTCTCTGTTGTTGGAGACACAGGATGAATGCTGGCGTCGTCGATGGATAAGAAGCAAAAAGTTGAATTTCTGAAGAGAAAATATAAGAAATAAGAAATCTGTGTAAAGAGACTGCTGGGTACGCAAAATAAAAAGTGATTCCCTATAACATAAAATATCACTGTAGCAATACAGAATAGAGATAAAGATAGGGAAGATGCTGCGAATGGTCTTAGGAGCTTGACACTTTTCTCTTCAACATGGACCAATACTTTGAGCATTTAGGGATGGTTGATGAAGAGAAGAAGGTCAAGACCGCGACGCTCTTTCTCTCTGACACGGCGTCAATGTGGTAGTGTCGTCGTTATAATAACATACAAGAGGAAACTTTTGCCCTTGATACGTGGGAGGACTTCAAGAAGAATCTCAAGGTGCACTTCTACTCGGAGAACGCCCAATATGAAGCCAAGAGACAACTTTGGAATTTAAGACAAGTGGGTACCATTCGGAACTATGTGAAGAGGTTCACGGAGTTACTCTTTCAAATCTCGGACATGTCGGAAGGAGACAAGCTCATCTACTTCATGGATGGACGCCAACCGTTAGCACAACAAGGGTCGCAAAGACGTGGTGTCCAAACTCTTGCTACGACCATAATGACGATGGAGTCATTCATTGAGTTCAAGAAGAATGACCCTCGGAAGGCCAAGGAACCAAGGGACAACTTTGAGAAGGGTGGAGGAGAGAGAGGAGAAAGAAGCAAGCTATTAAGGACCTTCTCAGGCATAAGCTCGAATAAAGGCGACAAAGGAGGGTGGAACAAGAGCAACACCAAGGATACAGAGAAATCTAAGGAAGAGGTAAGATGAAACTTGTGTAATGGTCCTCACTTTGTGCGGGAGTGTCCAAAGAGAAAGATGCTCTCGACGATTGTTGCTCTGGTCGAGAAGGATCCCGTGCAAGAGATAGGATCGTTACGGATCCTTAATACGACAAAAACAATAGAGAAAAAGTCTTCATCAAAGGGGTTAATGTACGCCGATGTGTTGATCGGGCCGTAACAACTCGTGGCTAGCTGGACATCGGGGTATCTCATAACTTTGTCGTCGAAGGAGGCAAAGAGACTTGGTCTACAAGTGGTCCAGGAACAAGGGATGCTCAAAGCCATTAACTCGGAGGCCAAACCTATATATGGCGTAGCCCATGATATACGGCTTCACATTGGAGAATGAAAGGGAACGGTGGATCTTTCCTTTATTCCTACGGACGACTATCCTCTTGTCCTTGGGCTGGATTTCCTGGACAAGGTGAAGATGTCCCCGATCCCCTTGGCTAGTGTCATGTGCATTGTAAAGAACGATGTAGCTTGCATGGTCTCGATGGTTCGTCGAGAAGACAAGTCACAAGGAAAGTTTTTCTCGACCATGCAACTTTCCAAGGGTCTCAAGCATGGGAACCAACCTATTTAGCCACTTTGAAACCTAAGGAGATCTCTCATGTAGTGGAAGAGATGCCAAAAGAGATCGAGAAGGTGCTCAAGGAGATCTCTCATTTGAGTTTCTTGTCATGCCTTTTGATCTCAACAATACACCGATTACTTTCTACACCCTCATGAACAACACTTTTCATCCATACCTCGACAAGTTTATGGTAGTGTACTTGTAACGTCTCGGTCAAATCCTTACTATCGGCTCATCACCAAGCACCGCTCGTCAGGCTGATAATTGACCCCATAGACAAACACTATTCTTTTCAGTGCGCTTTGGCCTCAGTCACGCACACCATGAGAAACTTCCCAGGAGGTCACCCATCCCAGCATTACTCCATATTAAGCACGCTTAACTGCGGAGTTCTAAAGTGATGGGCTACCGAAAAGGAGGGTGCACCTTGTTGGTATAGGTAGTACTATCAAACCATTTAAGCATTTCCTTAGGGTATTACATACACCCCCACTTAAAAAACGCAATGTCCTCGTTGTGACTTCAAGTACGACACATAACCCCAAAGCCTTCCCCCGCTAGGCGGCTGACCTGGATCTCTAGTTCACAGGTCCAGCACGCGGTCGCAGGGGTGCTTTGATACCATATTGTAACACCGCGGTCGTCAGGCTGAGAACTGATCCCACAGACCAACACTAGTGCTTTCAGTGCGTTTTGGCCTCAGTCACGCACACCCTGAGAAACTTCCCAGGAGGTCACCCATCCCAGCACGCTTAACTATGAAGTTCTAAAGTGATGGACTATCGACAAGAAAGGTACACCTTGTTGGTATATGTAGTACTATCAAACCATTTAAGCATTTCCTTGGGGTATTACATACATCCCCACTTAAAAAACCGATAGCAAGGATTTGGCAAGAACGTTACAATATGGTATCAGACCAACACTAGTCCTTTCAGTGTGCTTTGGCCTCACTCACGCACACCCTGAGAAACTTCCCAGGAGTTCACCCATCTTAGTATTACTCCACGTTAAGCACGCTTAACTGCGGAGTTTTAAAGTGATGGGTTACCGAAAAGGAAAATACACCTTATTGGTATATGTAGTACTATCAAACCATTTAAGCATTTCCTTGGGGTATTACATACACCCACACTTAAAGAACATTTTTCATCCATACCTCGACAAGTTTGCAGTAGTGTACTTGTAACGCCCTGGCCAAATCCTTGCTACCGGATCGTCACCAATATCCGCGCGCTAGTCTGACAACTGATCTCAAAGACCAATACTAGTCCTTTCAGTGCACTTTGGCCTCACTCACGCACACCCTGAAAAGCATTACTCCAAGTTAAGCACGCTTAACTGTGGACTTCTAAAGTGATGGGTTATCGAAAAGGAAGGTGCATCTTATTAGTATAGGTAATACTATCAAACCATTTAAGCATTTCCTTGAGGTATTACATACATCCCCACTTAAAGAACGCAATGTCCTCATTGCGACTTTAAGCATGATACACAGCCCCAGAACCTTCCCCCGCTAGGCGGCTGACCTGGATCTTTTGTCCACAGGTCCAGCACGCGATCGCAGTGTTGCTCTGATACCATATTGTAACACCCCGGCCAAATCCTTGCTATCGGATTATCCCCAAGAACCGCTCGCTATGTTGACAACTGATTCCACACACCAATACTAGTCCTTTCAGTGTGCTTTGGCCTCAGTCACGCACACTCTGAGAAGCTTCCCAGAAGGTCACCCATCCCAGCATTATTCCACGTTAAGCACGCTTAACTGCGGAGTTCTAAAGTGATGGGCTACCGAAAAGGAAGGTGCACCTTGTTGGTACATGTAGTACTATCAAAACATTTAAGCATTTCCTTGGGGTATTACATACACTCCCACTTAAAGAATCGATAGCAAGGATTTGACCGGGGTGTTACGATATGGTATCAGACCAACACTAGTCCTTTCAGTGCACTTTGGCCTCACTCACGCACACCTTGATAAACTTCCCAGTAGTTCACCCATCTCAGCATTACTCCACGTTAAGCACGCTTAACTGCGGAGTTCTAAAGTGATGGGCTACCGAAAAGGAAGGTGCGCCTTGTTGGTATATGTAGTACTATCAAACCATTTAAGCATTTCCTTGGGATATTACATACACCACAACTTAAAGAACGCAACATCCTCGTTGCGTCTTCAAGCACGACACACAGCCCCAGAACCTTCCCCCGCTAGACGGCTGACCTGGACCTCTTGTCCACAGGTCCAGCACGCGATCGCAGGGTTGCTCCGATACCATATTGTAACACTCCGGCCAAATCCTTGCTACCGGATCGTCATCAAGAACCGCTCGCCAGGCTGACAATTGGCCCCACAGACCAACACTAGTCCTTTCAGTGCGCTTTGACGTCACTCATGCACACCCTAAGAAACTTCTCAGGAGGTCACGTATCCCAGCATTACTCCAAATTAAGCACGCTTAACAACGGAGTTCAAAAGTGATGGGTTACCGAAAAGGAAGGTGCACCTTGTTAGTGTATATCAAACCATTTAAGCATTTCCTTGGGGTATTACATACACCTCCACTTAAAGAACACAACGTCCTCGTTGCAACTTCAAGCACGACACACTACCCCAGAACCTTCCCTCGGCTAGGCGACTGACCTGGATCTTTTCTCCACATGTCCAGCACGCGATCGCAGGGTTGCTCTAATACTATATTGTAACCCCCCGACCAAATCCTTGCTACCAGATCATCACCGAGAACTGCTCGTCAGGCTGACAACTGGCTCCCTAGACCAACACTAGTCTTTTTAGTGCGCTTTGGCCTCAGTAACGCACACCCTGAAAAACTTCCCAGGCGGTCACCCATGTCAGCATTACTTCACGTTAAGCATGCTTAACTGCAGAGTTTTAAAGTGATGGGCTACCAAAAAAAAAGATGCACCTTGTTGGTATAGGTAGTACTATCAAACCATTTAAGCATTTTCTTGGGATATTACAGTACTTGGATGATATTGTCACATATAGCACTACCTTGGAGAAGCATGCCCAACATTTACGGACCGTGTTCAAAGTCTTGGAAAGCAACAAACTCTATGTCAAGAAGGAGAAGTACTCGTTTGCTTGCTAAGAAGTTGACTTTCTTGGGCACAAGATCAAGGATAACAAGTTGTTGATAGACGAGAGCAAGGTGCAACCTATCCAAGAATGGGAAGCTCCAACCAAATTTTTGGAGTTTCGTTCCTTTCTTTGGCTAGCCAATTACTACCGGCGATTCAGAAAGGGATACTCGGCTATAGTATCTCCTTTGACGGATCGCTTGAAGAAGAAAAAGACGTAGGCTTGGTCGGAGGCATGTCAAAAAGGTTTCGAGGAGCTCAAGAGGATGGTGTCTACAGAGGCCGTCCTTAGCCTTGTCGACCGCTTCAAGCTATTCGAAGTCCACATCGATGCCTCGAACTTCGCTACTGGAGGTGCTCTCATCCAAGAAGGACATCCAAATACACATGAGAGTAAAAAACTCAACGACACGGAGAGACGATACACCGTCCACAAGAAGGAGATGACGGTGTTGATCCATTGTCTCCACACTTGGAGGCATTACTTATTGGGAGCAAGTTCGTGGTCCTGAAAGACAACATTGCCACATGCTGCTTTCAAACCCAAAAGAAGTTGACTCCTAAGTAAGCACGGTGACAAGTGTTCTTGGCAAAGTTCAATTTCAAATTTGTCTACAAGTCCGGAAAGACAAACTTGGTGGCCAATGCCTTGAGCCGTAAGACGACGCTAGCGGCATTGTCAAGACCTCAAAGTACTCTTCTAGAACGGATCAAGGAGGGACTAGAGCATGATCCTAAGCAAAGAGCATAGTACAACTCACCAAGGAAGGAAAGACCCAACGGTTTTGGCTCGACAATGATATTATTTACAAAAGAGGGAATCGGGTTTATCTCCCGAGATGTGTGAACTTGAGGAAAGAAATCATGAACGAGTATCATGATTCCAATGGACGGGACATCATGGAGCGCATTGGACCTTGGCTTTAGTAAGTGAGTGTTACTATTGGCCAATTATGGGACATGATATTGAGACTTACGTGCAGACGTGCCTTATTTACCAGAAAGATAAGGTGGAGCAACGACCGCCACGTGGACTTTTGGAGCCGCTTCCTATTGCATCGAGACCATAGGAGAGTGTTTCCATGGACTTTGTTTCGGTGATGGTTGATCATTTCACGAAGTATGCCACATTCATCCTCGCTCCAAGGGATTACAAGGCCGAGGAGGCAGCCCTATCAAGATTCCAAGGTTCAAGATTCATTCGGTCTTTCTTGTGAGCAATCTGAAGCCATATCGCCAAGATGATGATGAACCAGTTCGAGACATATCAAAACGAGCACCAACCGCGACCGTCACCACTTCATATGATAAGGAAGTAGAGGAGATCATGGCGGATCGAGAGATTCGAAAATCTGGGATTCCTCGTTTCAAGGAGTATTTTGTCAAGTGAAAAAACTTGTCAATGGAGGAGGCAAGTTGGGAGTTCGAAGACTCTTTATGTCAATTCAAGGAGCAAATCAAGGCGTTCAAGTCTATCGTGACGAGGACGCCTGTGACATAAGTGGAGGAGTATGTCACGGACGAGTTAAGTGGAGAAGTAAGTTGTGAAGATTTTACTTAATGGATTGTCTAGAGTTCTTTATATTTCTCGAAACTCCTCTACACTTCTCTAGAATGTTCTAAAATGATTTCTCCACACTTTTCTAGAATGTTCAAGAATGTTCTAAAGCGAAGTCTCCATATTTTTTTAGAATGTTCTAGGATATTATATGATGTTCTCTAGAATATCTTAGGGAGTTTCTAGGTTTATCTTGAGTAGAATTTGTTGTAGAGAATTCTTTGTACATACTAGGAAGAGAAGTCTTAGTGGAATTCTCTAGTCAACTTAGAAAAGTCTAGAAGATGGTTCTAGACAATGTACACCATTCCATGAACTTGTATATAAGGAGGTGATGACTCTGTCAAACCATCTCTTAAAAATCCATAATCCCACAAAATGCACAAGATCAATATAAACACTTGTATTTTCCTCATCAAGTTCTTTCAAAATTTTCATTCTCTCGTCGATCTAGCCTTTTGGCGTGAAATTAGATTGAGCTCAAGTGAAGATGTGATTAGTTTGAATGATGCACGGGTTATAAGAATCTAACCCCGTAATGAAGAGCTTATTGACGGAAGCTAGAAATTACTCTGCTTTTGACTAGAACATACTCGTTGGTTCGCAAGGTCCAGTGCCGAATATGGACGAGAGATACACTCATACACTCTACTGTACAGTGTTAAAGAGACAACAAATTCAAAAAAGGAAAAGTGAAAGGTGGGTCTTTAGTTTCGTTGCTGCGATTTTTGTCTGGTCATTGATTAATTTTACTCTTTTTCATTGTATCGGTCTTCCTGTATTGTCCTCTCCTCTTCCGTAAAAAGAAAAATTCTTCTTCTCCTTTACCAAAAAAATAAGCACAGTCGGTGTTAGCTTTGACTCAGGTCAGCTGAACTGAGTACGTGATAATACACTTCAATGGATCCAGAGCTGATCATAATCATGATCAAGGTGGCGGTGATGATGATGGTGTTGGTGTTGTGTTGTTGCACGAGAGCGGCGGAAGGGTACTGGTGCGTGGCGAGGAGCAACGCCAGCCAGCAGGCCCTGCAGACGGCACTGGACTACGCTTGCGGGGCTGGGGCGGATTGCGCCCCCATTCTGTCGACGGGGCTCTGCTATCTGCCGAACACGATGCAGGCGCATGCCTCCTACGCCTTCAACAGCTACTATCAACGCAAGAACTCTGCCCCTGGTTCCTGTGACTTCGCCGGCGCCGCCACCCTTGCCAAGACTGATCCCAGTTAAGTTCATCATAGTAATTCCTTTATTTCACTAGCTGAGCTCTTTCTTTATGTGACTCTATCTACGCATTCATTTACTACTGTACTACTGCTATATAAATGTGATCAGTCTTTGCGCTTGAGCTTCTTTTGCAAAATTAAATGAAGCACTTGTGCAATTTTACCCTTGTCTGTGGCGGAGACTTGCATGATTCCCTCGGGTTCTAAAACAACTATTCCAATAAATCGATACTGCTCGATTGCCATCCATTGTTACTTGAGAATTGAGATGATGCGGAATAAATCTGAACAGACGTCAAATTACAAATTCGAAGTTTTTTTTTCTTGTAGACAAACTTTATGTCTGGAATAAATCATTTGTTTCAAAAATGTAGAATGTAGAAGTCACGTTTGATCCAACAAGGTGGGTGTGGCACTGTCTGAGTTATGATGATATTGATGTATGCAACTTCAACGGTGGTAGGCATTTTGCAATAGATAAAATTTTATATTGTCAATAACGCGAAAATAACATATAATCGTCGTGAACTTTCGATTTTTTTGCATATAATCCCTTTCATTTTGGAAATAGACATATACCTTTCTTCGAGAGGAGTTTTTGCCAAAAAATGTATACTGTGAGGAGGAGGGGGTTTTTTCGCCAAAAAATATATATTTCAAGAGGATCATGTGTCAAAAATTAAGATTTTTTTTCAAAGTTTAGGAGATTAAGTGATTATTTTTATAATTCAAGGAGGTAAAATAGAATCTGATAATAGTTGATGGAGGTTAAATGCTATTTTTCCGTCAAAATGAATAATATCATTTTGTTAAAATTTAGTAACCTTGCTCCAATTGAAGTCTTGCTATGATATCCCTATGTGTTATATCAATAGATAAAACATACCACCTAGATTATTTTTCTTATGTTGAGATTGGTGCAACAAGCTTTGTGCATAGAAACAAAAAATGGCTTTTGTCATATCGATTGCCAAATATGGCTCAATATTTGGCAAAAACCAAAATTTGCCATGAATTCACTTGCCCATTGGAGTGCAAATCTTTTGAGCAAGTGTTATATTATAAGCTTACCAATCTATATATACCTATTGCATTGGACATGATCTATGCTAAGGACTAGGATTGCCTGTAATTCCAGGCCAGTGTAGTCCCATGCTGTTTTTCCATTCAAAGGTGCAGATTGCATCATGAACTTTTTTCAAAAAAGAAAATTTTGATCCTTGATTGTTTGAGTGGTTGAATTGTTATGCTGTCCAAAATTTAACAACCTGCTTGGGATGCTAATGCCTTGTTGATAGGAGTATTATAGAATAGACTACTAGTAATCAAAATGTAAATGGTCCGACTATATAACGGAAACAAATTCTTTGAAGCAGGTAAAAGGACACATTGGATGCCTTGTTTGTTTTGTGAGAACAGTACAGTACAGTTATTTTACTATTGATTTGATTT
Source organism: Drosera spatulata (assembly GCA_035668315.1). Classification (NCBI taxonomy): domain Eukaryota; kingdom Viridiplantae; phylum Streptophyta; class Magnoliopsida; order Caryophyllales; family Droseraceae; genus Drosera; species Drosera spatulata. The sequence continues at coordinate 1,359 of JAOVYX010020868.1, read as the reverse complement.
GTGTTTTGGGATGTTTAGGTTTTGGGTCATGCGAGTACCCGCCAAACCCAAGGTATGGGCATGCTCTCTCACTGTCTTTATTACTCTTGTCTTTTTAGGTATGCTTCTTCAATCGCCTCTTCCTCCCTCTGCATCTTTTTCCCTCAAGATGCTACCTGCATCGGACGGTCAGCAATTCAATTGAGCTCAAAAGCAAGCTGTAACCTTTTATCTTTGACCCTCCTTTCCAACAAAACTCGTACTGGATGGAGACTACTGCTTTTTACCAGTAACGCTACTGGAGTATAACTTTACTGGTGGTGACAAAGTAGTATCATTATTCAAATATAACTGCCGATTTTTTAACTTACTTGAACTAATAGTAATACTACACATGCATTGTCCTTTCCGTGTTTAACTACATGTCTAGTAGCATATGTGCTTAACACGTTCGGTGTTTTTTCCTCATACATGTCTTCCGCAGCACGGCAGGAGTATACAACAGTAGCATGTCCGGAACCACAACTCCCTCAACCACCACCTCCTCTACCACACCAGCCATCACCACTCCGAGCACCACCAGCCCCACTTCCACGGACGGTGGCGTCAATTACCCGACGATCTTGAGCAGCCCCCCTTCACCAATTACAAGCAACGCCGTAAACAAATTAAACAAATTGTTCCAAGTTTCAGTTGCTGCTTTCCTCTTCTCCCAGCTTTCTCCACTTCTCCTCTTACAAATGACTTGATAACTAGTTGACTTAATATAATTTTTGTGACAGTGTAGGGGAGTAGTTTTCTGCTAGAATCATCGGTGATCAATGTAGTACTTTTTAGTTTGTAGGTCTTGTGAGAGATGATATTTAGTTCTCATGAGAGCAGTATTGCGGTAATGATCTGCCACTTTGAATGAATTATCTTCATTGCATTTATGTGCTATGATGCATTGCAGCTGCACAACTACGATTAAAACTACTGTTAGTAAATTCCAGGTAGAAGGAAGTAGAGGGAGTTGTTTCTTGCTCGTTGTCCTGGATACTGGTTTGACAGATAGATGAAGACAAACTAAGATAAAATGAGACAATGACGCTATAATCTTGCCAAACACAAGGACAAATTCATCTCAAGATATGCAGTAAATCATTCCCCACTCTCGAAGAACAACCTTTTGTGGATAATTAGAAACATAGTCATGATGTACGATACATCCAAATAAAAAGACCGATGACATAGTCCTACCCTTGACACAAGTTGTTGCCTCTTCCTCGGCATCCCATCTTCTAAATCGTTTCCGTGACTTTCAAAAACAGAATATGGCTTCCTCCCATTGACATTGTCATCGCCTCGATGGTCTCTCCATCATCCAACTTGAGCTACATG
>JAOVYX010020867.1:0-16470 GCA_035668315.1 Drosera spatulata | reverse complement strand
AGGTTGTCAGGTTGTGGGGTATCTCGCTGCAGGAGACCCTTGGACGTCGTTACAGGTTGATCCCCTGTTTCGAGTGAACCCGGACTTTAAGCTTCTAGAAAAACCTATGGATTTAAATGTTTGGCCAAGGTCACAGTGGTAACAAGAGCGTATTTGTGGTCTGTCATCAATGTTTATTGCATGAATGATTTTGTTGTGGTCTCAGGACAGACTGTTTTCTCTTCTTCTCTTTTTGTGTTTCCCCTGAGAAGGGGGCCGGCACGTTACTGAGCTCGTATAGTTCACGGCGTTGCATTTTTTTTGTTCTCTATTTTTTTTTTCTTCTTTCCAGGTACAAGAAATGAAGATGGATATTGATTAGGTTATGATCATATGCTTGTAATAAATATGTTTGAGACAGTATTTTAAGATTCCGACGCGTATCTGTATAATATTTCAGTCAACTTGTGGACTTAGTATGATGATGCTTTAAGTGTAATTTAATTTAGTAGTTATTCTAAATCCAGTTAACTTGTGTACTTATGCTACGTGGGTTTTCTAGAAAAAGATCGGAAAACTCGAGACGTTACAGGGTGTGTTAGGGTTTGGGGTCAAAGAGTGAAAAGTGGGGGAAAAATGAAGGGTCGAGGGGTGATATGGCGGATCTTGAAAGAATCATTGACGGTTTCTTGAAAACCGACAACGGTTTTCAATTTTCCAGATTGAGTTGCTCTCGGTGATCGAAAATCGATGACGGTTTTTTAAACCGTCATCGATTTCAAGCGTTCCAGTTTGAGTTGCTCTCAATAATCCATAACCGTTAACGGTTTGATAAATCGGTGATGGTTTTGATGTTTTATTTTGAAGGTGGTCTCAGGACATCAAAACCGTTGACGGTTTATTGAAAACTTGCAACGTTTTTCAATTATCAGAGAAAACCTTGCTCTCAGAACATCAAAAACGTTGACAGTTTATTGAAAACCGACAACGGTTTTCAATTATCAAAAAACCCTTCCTTTCAGGACATCAAAACCGTTGACGGTTTGTTGAAAACCAACAATGTTTTTCAAATAACAAAAAACCTTGCTCTCAGGACATCAAAACTGTTGATGGTTTATTCAGAAACGTTGACGGTTTTGAGGTCTTTCAAATAACAGAAAACCTTGCTCTCAGGACATCAAAACCTTGCATCTAATATGTTTTCTACCCCTTGTAACTTTATTTGTGGATTCAAACTTTTAATACCCGAGAATTTTGAGAGTTTTGAGATGAATATATAACGTTACGATTTTAAAATAAATCGTGCTTAAAGGTTATATATTTAAATCTAAGAAAATATTTGATTATTAAATCAAATATGACAATGGAATATTTTGGGATGATAAGTTGAACGCGCCAATAAATATTACGAACGAATAACGTTACAACGTTATAACATTATGAACGTTGCGCGTAAGGACTATTGATTTAATTCCATAAATAATGAAATATGACTCGGAAAGTCATATTTTTATATACGGGATAAATCTATCAATGTAAATAGATTTTTCATGGATTAATATTATGAAATTTGGGTGAATAATGGAATATCGTGGGACAAAACGTGGGATAATCCCCACACCTACTTAATTCTCCACTGTCACTCTTCCACTCCATCACCTTTCTCCTTTTCTCCCGCACTCATTCCTTCCACTTCTCCCACACCCACTGCCACCATCTCACCAGCACCACCAGCCGCCTTCGCCAGCCAGCTGCTGCCTACCCTTCCATCACCTTCAACACCATCAATCACGCATCAAGCAACGATCATCAACAACATCATCATCAAGCATCGTCATCAACACCACCTCATCAACCATGCAACCACCACCAGGAGACCATCACCACAGTCGCACCACCAACGCCAGCAGCTCGGCTAGGTGTAACGCCCCGGCCAAATCCTTGCTACCGGGTCGTCACCAAGAACCGCTCGTCAGGCTGACAATTGGCCCCACAGACCAACACCAGTCCTTTCAGTGCGCTTTGGCCTCACTCGCGCACACCCTGGAAAACTTCCCAGGAGGTCACCCATCCCAGCATTACGCGGAGTTCTAAAGTGATGGGCTACCGAAAAGGAAGGTGCACCTTGTTGGTATAGGTAGTACAATCAAACCATTTAAGCATTTCTTTGGGGTATTACATACATCCCCACTTAAAGAACGCAACGTCCTTGTTGCGACTTCAAGCACGACACACAACCCCAGAACCTTCCCCCGCTAGGCAGCTGACCTGGACCTCTTGTCCATAGGTCCAGCACGCGGTCGCAGAGTTATTCTGATACCATACTGTAACGCCCCAGCCAAATCCTTGCTACCGGGTCGTCACCAAGAATCGCTCGTCAGGCTGACAATTGGCTCCACAGACCAACACTAGTCCTTTCAGTGTGCTTTGGCCTCACTCGCGCACACCCTGAAAAACTTCCCAGGAGGTCACCCATCCCAGCATTACTCCGCAGTTAAGCGTGCTTAGCTACAGAGTTCTAAAGTGATGGGCTACCGAAAAGGAAGGTGCACCTTGTTGGTATAGGTAGTACAATCAAACCATTTAAGCATTTCTTTGGGATATTACACTAGGAGACATAACCGGATCCATTCGTGTGATCGTGTGTATAAAGGATCATCGATAATCGAGGTCACCTCACTCGTCCGATACATCTCTTTTATTCGTTCACACGATTAAAACACGTCCGTGCATGTTTGAGACGTGTTTATGCTGTGTTTGATGTGTATATAATGGTGTGGATGCTTTGTGGTGTGAATTGACGGATCCGGTGTCGGACAGAGAGGTTTCATGCAGGTTCTGGCCAGTGAACAATCGCGCCCGCGACCATCCTGGGTTGCGGCCGCGACGAGGGAAAAATTGAGATTTGTCGGCACAGTGGCGTCGCGCCTGCGACGGGGTTCGCGCTCGTGACGACCTTCTGGCCAGGAAAAATATATTTTCGTGTCCCGAACCTTAAACCTAAATGCGTATTTGAGATATATACCACCTACGCATGGAAATATATCGTCAAACGTGCATAAATGATCACGTTTGACATGTGCCGGGGTATTTGAGGTTAAAACGAATTAGAATACACCCTTATAATATATATATCCTCAAGAAAAATAAATGAAAGCGACCGCTAAATGATTAATAAAATGGGAACGGGGGATGTGGAGCATAGTTACACTATCCATGTGAACTAATGAAGAGAAAATAAATAAGAAATATTGTCTTCTTGAACTGATAAGGACGGCATTGACATCCCTTGTGGATCCGTTGGATCATTGGTCATTTTCTTGAATTTATTGAGAAGGTCGAACATGGTGTCCCTTCTTCGATCCATTGTGATCATCTGTTTCTTTGAATAGCCTTGGTGGCTTAGGTTTGAGTCATTGCACTCTTGTATTATCCTTTGAGTCATCGTCACGGGTGAGAACTAGTTAGGGAGCGATGGGCATCCCCCATCCTCTTTGCATGCATGCAGCGGCTTTTACGCCGTTGTGGCGAGGCCACGGGTTTTTCTCTGCAGGAAGGCCCAAATTATCTCAATGCAGGCAAACGACACCTCATTGAATGCACACAAGTGGTGCAAGGCGACGCACAGAGTAGGCAGGTGCGAAAACAGAATCTATTGGGTCGCCCGGCTGACGATTGACACTTATTCTTATCTCTGTACTCTGAGTCGGTCATATCCTTGGAGTCGTCGCTTCTGAGTCGAGTCATGAACCCTAATTATCTACAAAAGAAAGGAATGACTCTTAAAAGCGATACAAAGCCATATTTTCTTATATATATAAAAATATTTTAGGGACTTTCGACGGTCGTCATAGCCGTTAGCGAAAGTTCCTTATAATTGGGATTCATACACCTGAGGTTGCTGAGCTTTATGAGCTCACGGTTATGTTTTTCAATTGCATGTATGCCCCCAGCAGCACCTGAAGGCTCTTAGAGAGAGTTTGCTTGTATATAGATGAATCCATGTACTTTGGTTATTGTGGCAGATCAGATGTCTATATCGTTTGAATGTAATAAACGATCTGCATAGCTTCCGCTTTAATGCTGTAACTAAACAGCTATTTGGGACTGTAACCCAGCACTGCTGCAACCTTTTCTGCATTGCTGTGTTGATCCTTATCAACAAGATTGATCCCACTTCCTAAAGCATTTTGCAGGCCTTTTGTATGAATTTGGTTACTGTTTATAGTTCCTTGACTTCTGTACCCCTAAAACCCATTCGCTTTGTTTAGCCTTATCACGGACCGGGTCCGTGACGACATAACGCTTACGTTTTTTCCGGCGCGGAAAGTCGGGGACGTTACAAAACTATATGCAATGGAAAAAAATGGAGGGATATCCTCATAGTACTTGAGGAATTTAGCCTCCATTTTTTCAAAGACATGGGTAAAAGGTCCTAGATATATATACTCATTTAACAATCTAGTTATATTAAGCAATTCGGGATGAACAAGATGAGAAAAAGGATGATAAACACCCCGATAATTTTACTGTTGTCTCGTAGAAGACCTCCAACAATTTGCACAAACATTGCACAATATACTAACGTTCGGTTGAAGGCTTCCTTTCCTAAAACTTTGAGATGACGAATTGGTTGTAGACCTCCTTGTATTGCACCGCCCTCTTCAACATCAAATACGTCGAGTTCCAACGATGTTGAACATCCAACAACGATTTCAAAGGCTTCATTCTCATCTCCTTACATAAAGCCTTAAATTTCTATACTATTAACAAACATCAAAATATTACGGATACGTCGCACATAGTGTCCAATAGTTTCATCTTTTAGACCATCTTTAACTATAAGGTTTATTAAGTGACAATAACACCTGACAGGAGTAACATATCATCACACATAGGATCCAAAGCAGTTTTAAACATTTGAACCGTTCCATCATTGTTTGAAGCATTATCAATAGATATACTCAAAATCTTATCAAACAACTTAAACTTACGTAGAATGGTTAAAATCAAATTATAAATTTCCTCGTTACTATGAGGATAAGGAAATAACCTAAAGGAAATGATACGTTTTTGTAAGTACCAATCACGAACCCAATGAACGGTCAAACATAGGTAAAGAACTTGAAAACTAGTGATCCAAACATCGGAGGTGATACAAACTTTTTCATCATAAGAGAAAAATATTTGTATCAATTGTTTCCTTTCATCAAGGTAAAGATTTAAAGTATCCGATCTAATAGTGTTTCTATGGTTTTTTTGATAAGTAGGTTGTAATGTATTTTAAACATATCTAGTAAATTTAGGATTATCTGCAAAATCCCAAGATAGTTCATTATGGACTATGAATTCGGCCAACATTTCACGTTGACGGGCATGATTATATGTCCACAATCCGTCCGCATTATTCAATTAGGTTTGTCCCTTAGGGACATTGCCTCCTTTCAATAAACAAGTTTTTTTCATGTCTTAACAAATGTGAAATATCTTTACTCGTTGAGAAGATCTTGACACACATTTTGCACTTAGCTCCGGTCACCTTCTCATTTGCTCCAATGACCTTCTCAAAATACAACCAACACTCCGAGCCTTTTCTCAATAAAAAAGCGACGGATGTAATGTTTGATTGTCCCTCTTTGGATTGAGGAGTCTCTTCGCCTTGCGAAACAATGTCGGAAACGTTGAATCGCCTCCCAGCATCATCATGTGTAGGAGGAAATACATCATCATTGTCGACATGTACACATTTCGATTTTGGGATGTGTGAGTTATTACGATTTATGATTTATAAAAAATGAGAATTAACAAGAGACTTTTATGGGATTCGAGAGTTTTATTGCAAGAAAGTATGAAAAATTTTGTGAATATATGGTATCCCAATTGTTATTTATATAGGCAATCTTTCAAAAAATGAGTTTGATTTAAAAAAAAAAACCCCTCAAATATAGTCATTTTATGACCGTTGATGGGGTATTTTTGTCCAATTTTTGAAAAAAAGGGATTGTGAAAATATTATTAAAAAATAAAATCGTTAACGATTTCACAAACCGTTTACGGTTTTTTAAAAACAGGACCCTGTTTTCAAGAACAGGCCACGATTTTCAAAAGTACAGAAATCCATACCTCAAAACCGTTGACAGCTTTGAAAACCGTGAACGGTTTTGAAGATTAAGGGTTTCTATCCATCCAAAACCGTTTACATATCCTAAATTTTCGTTAACATTTTTTTTCAAAATCGTTCACGGTTATACGAAACCGTGAACGGTTAAGAAGACCTGAAACGAAGTTTATGCGATCCGTATAAACTGGTGACGGTTTTTGAAAATCGTTTACGATTTCGATTGAAAAATCTAACGATCATTTTTTTTTTCAAAAACACAATGAGGGGACAAGGCCGTGATCTGAGGGGAAAAAGCCCTCTCAGACGCGTCCCGTAAAAGCCCAGGGCCGGGGTGACCCGGCCCAATCTATATTGACGGGCCGAAAAGCCCGGGCCAGCCCGGCCCATGCCCGTTTGTTTGACACCATTACTCCTGCCAGCCATTCTCACCCACTCACCCCCCTAAACTCCTTGCATTCCTCCTCATCAATGGCGGTAAACATCTCCCTTCCCCTCCTCACGATCATATCAATTCTAACCTAATCTCAATTAGCACCATCCCATCATCTCCATCTTCTTCTTCTACATTAGAGATTAATTCGATCTAACCCTAATTCGTCATCCCGATGATCTAACCACTATTGAGTTGTGAATATCAAACCCTAATTTGTTTTTTTCCCCTCTCTCGATTCGATTGCAGGTAGGGAAAGTCCTCGTAGAGGTGGAGCCACCGAGTGTGCTGAGATACCTAATCGGAGCCGCGATCATGATGATCGGAGTCGTGTTGCCCCTCGGATTCACCATGTTCCGCAACAAAGGGATCCCTTCTTCTTCTTCGTCGTCGTCGGCGCCGTACTCTAAACTCACGTAGGTCTGCTTTCATCGCTTTTATATGTTCTTCTTTTTTTTGGTGTTCGATCTCGGGTGGTGGTTCGGGTCAGTTGTTTGGCGATTGAGACCGATTGATTGCTCGTTTTCTTTGATCCAGAAACAAAGGCTTGATATTGGAGAAATGACCAAACTGATGTGCTGATTAGCTGGATGGATCATGGATGGATGAATTTAAGTGTGAAGATGATGAAGATCAATGAGGTGTCGAAAATCGAAAGCAATAGTTTTCAGCGTATGGATTCGAGCTGATTGTCTTCTGCTATATGTTACTCTTATATCAATTTCGAATTCTAGTTCATGGGTTCCATAAAATGTTTCCGCTTTTGTTGTTTATTTGATCTGATTGACATGGATCCTGCTTCATCCTCCTACATTACTCATTAGTGTTCGAACCGGACTTGGATTTACGTTTGTGGAATTTCACCAAGGCTGTCAAGGGATCTTCCTGGCGCGACGACTTTGCGGATAACTTAAATGGTACAGATTATTTGATTAAGTGCAGCTAGATAATTTGATCAACAAATATAGAACAAGTAGGATACTACAGGGAGTAATAAAGTGAGTGAACCAAGTGAAAATGGGACGGGGAGTAACAGGTCCTTTGAACAGGGAAGCAGCCTGCAAAAATAAGAGCAGCTTATGTAAAGTTCCCTACAGTAGATTTGCTAAGTATTGCGGCCTGTTTTGGAGCTGTACTTTGCATGATTGAGTTGGTTTACTGAGTATCGAGTAGTTCCTGGCAAGGTTTGGAGAACCGGAATCGAACCATTTTTAACTAGAATCGAAATTTCAAAAAATGGTTCGATGCACCGGTCCAGTTGTGAACCGGACAGAATTGGATTGGTTCAGACCAAACTGAATCGATTTTTTTTTTCTTTCTTTTTTTTTGGGAAAAGTGAGCATAACTTAACTTTAGAATAATGAATAATCGTTACAAGGAGATAAGCAATGCAGTCAATAAACATGAACACAAAAATATTTGTCAACGAGTGTCATCACTACACCCAAAAGGACCAAAACTCAATTAAAGAAAGAATGACGAACGCTTTTAATAAAAGAAAGAATAATGTCCCCATAATATCCGCAATGTGTTTCTTCCTATGTTATATAAACATGTGAAAAAAAGGAGAAAAAAAACAAAAAAAAAAGAGAAAAATCATATTTTGAGTTATATATTAACCGAACCAGTCAAAGCAGAACTGAACCGGCCAGTTCAGGAGACGAATCGGGTGCATCGGTAATGAAACCGGTCGGTTCAACCAATTCAGGCTTGGTTTTGGTGAATCACCGATTCCACCCATGAATCGGAATCGGTTTATCAAAAATCGATTCGGTTCATTCCTGAATCGGCCGGTTCGGTTCAGTTCTGCAAATCATGGTTCCTGAGGAAACTCCCGGAGGCTTGCTTGCTAGTATTTTACAACACTTTGTTGAACTCATGTTATTGTTATTAGTTATGTGCACTATTTCTCCCGGGAAAGTGCCCCGTGAATGTCCAAATGGAAGAGGAAATAGTGATTTCTAGAGCTTTGGTCAAGTGCAGAAATTGACTCTTATCGACAAAAATCGTTTGTCGGTCACTTGGATTCCTTGAACAGAATGGATTTTAATTTACTAATTTTGTATTCTGTGGTGCTTGTTCATGTGTTAAAATTTTGTAGTTCATTCCGAAGTCCGGATACTGGTTTATAAGTAGATTGCTTCGTTGTGTTTATTTGGAGCTGTCAAATGATACGTTTATGTTCCTTTCGTTTTTTAGTCTTTCTCCTCTAACACTGGAATGAAATTCGGGATAGAAGAAAGAGATGACTGACTTACGGTTCATTGCTAAGCTTTACTGAATTGAATGTTTGAATGGACAGGTCACTCACTCCCTTGAGAGAAAAAGAAGATTGACTGCTTCCAGTTCTAGTGGTCGCTTATAGTTTGTAGAGGATCCGTTTTGTTGTCTGGTCTTGTCACCACTATCATACAGTCTGGTGAGATGAGATAGGCTCTTCCACATGAACCCGCTTCCTTGGTTCAGCACGGTATAGTAGCTTTTGTAATCAAGTCATCTCCTACCTCTCCCTCCAAAAAAAACATTACGAGCATGTAAGTTAAGTTTTATGAAATCAATAAATATTATTTTTTGGAAAAATATTTTAAATTAAAAAAAAATTAAATCATGTCATTTAAGAAAATAACAAAACATCTCAAATAATGATGTAAGAAGAAAAAAACGTTATAAAAATTATGAGACGAATAAAGTGGTATTTATAGATGTATTAATTTTTTTTACTACTTTTTCGGTCCATTAAAATTATGATCGTTTGATTTTTTTTTTGGAGATAAATTTTGGTTAATATCGGACGACGATCAAATATTATTTTTTATAAATTCATCACGGATCAACAATGATAATCTAACCTATTTTAATCGAATTTGTGTTGTGAAAGTTCAAATATTATTTTATAATAAAAATTTCAAATTATATATTGAATAATAAAAAATACAATGATGATAACAATTGGAATGGTACGAGTGGAGTATTAAGCTACGAGAGAAATATGTAATACTCAACAACTAATAACAAGGAATTTATCGAGGAATAGGAGTCATCACCCCATTCTGTTCCCGCCAGCTTCTCTCATCCCAAAGCCAGAACCCTAGAAATTCCTCTCTCATTCTCCATCAACCCCAAAAGGGTTTGCTCAATTTCAATTTTTTGACCTCCCCTTTTTGTATCTATCAATCTCTACGCAAAATTTATATTGGGTCAAAGCTACATTTTGAGTTCCATCGAATTTGATCTAAATTTCTTTGTATTTGTACCAAATTCATTGCTCAAAGATTTGAACTTGATGGCAAAGAACAATGGTGGGTCGGCCGCAATGCGATCCAACGACTCGAAAGCTCCGCGAAATGTTTCTTTGGTCGTGGGTGATGAAAGGAAGAACGATTTTGGTAAGGAGTGTGTGAGTATCATTAAACATTTCCATGATAAGCGTTGTGCGGATACCTCGTTTCGCTGCATGATTCATTTGAGAAGGATGGTCGTGTTGGAAGCGTGTTTTGGGCAGATAGACGGTCGAGGGATTCGTATGTGCAGTTTGGGGATGTTGTTGTGTTCGATATGACTTATAGGACCAAGAAGCTCAAGTTTCCGTTTGTTTCGTTTCTTGGAGTTAATCATCATCGAGAGACTATTTTGTTTGGTGCCGTGCTTTTGGAGGATGAGACTGATGAAACGTTTTGTTGGGTTTTTGAATGTTTCCTGCGGTGTATGTGTAGTAAACAACCCTTGTCTATCATCACTGATCAAGATGAAGCGATGATCAAAGTGATTAAGAAAGTGTTTCCATCTTCACGTCATCGTTTCTGTGCTTGGCACGTACAAAAGCATGTTGAGGAACAGCTTCAGTCAGTGAGATCCCAATATGGGAACTTTGAGGTATCTTTTGCATGCTTTGATACATCATGTTCAATACGAATTATGTAACCTCGCTGAAAACTTGAGATGTTGTTTTTCTTATTTCACAGGAGGCACACAAGAAATGGGTCAAAAGTCACAACATTGAGGAGTTCAAATCCAACTGGAATGGGTTGAAGGAAAAATGAGGTCGATAAAATTAGTTGGCTGAAAATGGCCTTCTACAGGAAGTATTTTTGGGCAAAAGCTTACACAAGAGATGCTTTTTTCGCCATGACCACAAGGGGAAGAAGTCAGAGCATGTATGCTTTTTTCGATCCTTACCTAAATCCTGATACGACAGTTAATGAGTTTGTGGAGCAATACGATAGAGCATTGTTGGATCGAAGGACAGCCGAGGAAGAGGAGGACTTTGCCAATTTGGACTCAAGGCCAACACTATTAATAAGGCATCCTATTGAAGAACAGGTTGCACGATGCTACACTAGGAACATGTTTGCCGTCTTTACTAAAGAGTGGAAGCTTGCTCTTTACCGTTGCAGTCATGAGACCATTTTGAAGGTCGGAACTCTGATTAGATATCGAGTTGGCCCCATTAAGGCTGATAAAGCTCTTTGGAGAATAGTGGATTATGATACAACTGGAGGCCCGAGATGCTGTTGTTCATGTGGCAAGTTCGAGACTTATGGAATACTTTGCAGACATGCTCTCTGTATTTTGAAGAAGAAGCAAGCGAGCTGTGTACCTGAGCAATACATTCTGTGAAGATGGACAGTTAACGCTAGGCAGAAGGTGGGCGATTTTTGATTTCAAAGAGAAGAGAACAAGACTGATAATGTTGACAAAGTCGGACCACTAAGATTACGGGCACTTCAGAGACAGATCAGCCGTGTAATTGATAGAGCTAGTGCATCACCTTCTTTGATTAACAAGATTACGGCCTTTGTTGATACGCAGGAGGAAGAAGCTATGGAAAAGAAGGTGATTCAGACAACTAAAGAGGGTATGCGTCAGATATCTGTTTGCGATCCTACAAGACCTCAGCCTAAATGCTGTCTGGGCAATGCTTTGAGTATCAAGACTGATTCCGAAGCTACTAACACAGTGAAAGGAAGAAGATGTTCCAATTGTCATCAATTGGGTCATTACAAGACTGGATGTCTGTCGCCAAAGGTACTTTTAATCTACTGTTGATCTGTTACTTTCAAAGAATAGCGAGTAATGTCTGAACTCTGTTGCTGGTGGATCAAGTAAAAGATGTGTTAAGTTCCTCCTCCTCGAGCGGTTAAGACTTCAGTGAAGAGATAGTGCCGTGTGGTTAGAGTGTAATCAAAAGTTCTTGTTGTTGAATTTGTTATGGTAATTTCTTCTAACAAGCTGCAAACTCTGGTTACAGCATTATGCGCTATTTTGATGATATCAGAGGGATCTTTTGATAATTTTGATGATATCAGTCGGATTAGTATGTTGCCTATGGATCGCTTTAAAGCACTGTGGAATCCCAGGATGGATGATCTATCACGATCATACATCTTGATAAACATCTGTCGTGCAAACTGAGCTAATAGTATTCTACTGTCAGGGAGTTTCTGTATAATTTTCACAAGCTTGATCTGTGTCTGATACTAGCCTTTTATGCCATGGCCAAGGCGTCTCTGTTTTGCATTCTTCGCTTTGCAGCAGATGAACTACAGTGTGGATGGAAGCAATGCTGATGATTACCTTAAGATCAGGAAGATGCTTGGAATGTGATCGAGGACAGTGCAGTCTTACTGCACCTGCTCTGTTTTCTCATTGATGTTCATCATCAGTGTCTCTTAAAGTCCTGTTTGTTCATTAGCGATCCACTAGGCTCGCTTAGGCTTATGATGCTATGCCTGTAAATTATTTCAACTATATTTCTATAAAGCTTCCAAGGCATGACAAGTAAAACTATGCCCAGTAGCACATGTTTGATTAAGAAATGAGATTTGAACCTGATTACTTGCAGGACTGACGATTGACGAACTCCACAACCAGGTAGTCTAGTGAGAAATATTGCTAGTAAACCCTTTAATAGACAAACATCAGAGACGTTTCAAATACTAAAATCTAAGTTGATGAAACAAAGATCCCTCAAAATATTGGACAAGAAATTACATGTGGGATTGACGGCAAAATCCTATGCAACAACATGCTGGAAACACATACCAGGTAACCACTACTAGGATATTTCGACAGGCAAAATGGGCATAGCAAAGCCAAAATTAACCTGCCCAGAACAAGAAAGCGCAACGGACAAGCAACTCGGCAAGCCATGTGCATGGACAAAATCATGATAGCGGTGATGTTTACACTACGCCGCCGAGGTATTGCCTAGACTCCTACTCTCCTGATAGACTTCACTCCTTTCTCTTTGGGTCATCTCTTCCTCTTGGAAGCACTCCCTGATGCTTGGCTGCCTGTTTTCTTCCCATTCGCTGCTTCAGGAGCTGCTTTTCCTCTTCTTGCCAGAGGTTTCTTGGAACCAGAACTTCCAGCTCCTTTCAAGTCGACTTGCACTTGGATTCCTAACACCATAAAAAAAGAGATCTCAACACACATGACAGACTAAGTTTTTCTAAAGATCGAAATTAGTTGCTGAGATGAAGGGAACCCAACCTTTTCCATGGTTGCTTTGAAGATCTAGCTGCAACTTCTTCGTGTCAACGGTGTCTTCTGAGGAAGAAAATAAGAGAGAGATTTATTCTCCTTGAATGGGAAAGCATTAAAAAATGAGACCGACAAGCAAAGATGTGGAACTCATTTGTTACCATAGTGCAGGGAACAATGTGCAAAAGGAGGATAGCAATTATACAAGACTTGTACAGTATGCAATACTCTGCATAATAACTCCAGAGAAAGAAGAAGAATACCTAAATCCTCTTCGTCCGAAGCGTCTTCTCCCTCGCTCTCTCCCTTGACAGCATCATCAGCTTCCTCTCCTGGTTCTTCACTCACCGGCTCCAAGATGGCAGCAATTCGCTTCTTAGGAGCCTTTTTCACACCAGGAAGTGTTATCATGTCTGCTGTTCTTACAACACGCCCGCTGCTACCTTCTTTGTATGCTTTTGTCAGTGCACCTTTCACAGCAGGCGGTATGCCATCAAGGGGAGTTGGGTGCCCCTGATACAAAGAAGAATAAACATAACATGATTCGGGTTAACCCATCATAATGCCTCAAACATTAGTTGGACCAAAAAGCTATCATTATTATGAAGGAGAAACCAATAAGCTAGTACAGCACCTTGAACTTTGATAACTCGATGACAGTGTCGAAGTCCTCTTGACTAATGGAGTAAGAATCCATAAACTCCACAACCTTCTTGACGGCCTCGTCCTTTCAATATTACCCACAAACAAATCAAACAATGAGCATCTCAGAACTTCCATTTCCAAGAGCAGAGTACAAATATATGATGAGATCTCAGCAAAATCGCAAGACTATCAAAAAACGAAATACATAATTTTCTGACCTTGGGAAGTTTGTGTAGTGGCTCGATTAATTCTTTCAAGAGAAGTGTCAGGTAATCCAATCGTAAAGTTTGCCTACAATATAAGACATGACTCATCAAGAAACATATGGAATGAGTAGGAATATGCCTTGTAACATCAGGTATCATTTCCTGAAGTCCCAAAATGTGAACAAAAATTTATGCAACAGGCCAACAGTAGTTTGCCATTTGACACACAAATAGCATACTCGGAAAAAAAAAACACAAAGTGATATACCTCCCCAGATTGGATTCACGGGAGGCGATAACATGAACATGAAGATCATCCAAGAGTCTGAAATTCTTCCCCATAGTTGAGTTCTTTCCAAGCCATCCACCAAATCTGGTGAAATTCTTTTCTCCCTGGAAAATGAAGACGTGGAAAATCCATGTCAAATACCATACATCAGAAGTTCTTGAGGCGTGGCATCACAAGTGGACAAGTTCATAGACATTTCATTCGAGAAAATCACATCTCAAAAGCCTCAATCGTCCACGAAAAAGACTAATTAAGTTTTCACAAATTGAGCTTATTCGCATATCTCCTTTGTGGCAAGTATAACTCCCAACGTATGGGAAGATCGCATATTTATTGCAGTCAGTGATGGTATTTGAATATAAAATCTAGTGCATACCTCTTCAAGCACTTTTCTAGCTCCATGCATCAAAGCAGCCCTGATCAGAAACCACAAGCCAAAGGTTAGAAAAGGAATCCATCTTTTGCATGAAAATTCGCATCCACTAACAAACAAGAATCATACGGGATGATGGATGACGAAACAGAACCACTCTGGGATAGCTGCCATTGTCGATATCTTCGGATCTGTACATTAATGATATCTCCATCTGCAATGGATTCTGCTGCCCGAGCAATCAAGTCCATCCGTTTAACAGCACTTTCATCATTTCCAGCCAATTTGGGCACATAATTAATATAGTTCTCCTGCAGAACAAAAGAAGTGAATTCAAGAAGCTTACCACGAAGCTTAATACTTTTTTTTTTGGTTTTGTTTTTTTGTTTTGTTTTTTTGAGAATAAGCTTAATACTTAAATGAACACAAACAGACAAAAAGCTCAGGAAGCACATAAGGTGTTATTGGTTCCGAAAATGAGAAGGTAAAAAGAAGCAACTGCTTCTCGCTTAGAGAAGAGTTACGCTATGAGTTTCAGCTTTCAAGCATACTTGCAAGAGTAAAAATAGGATTTCCAGAAGTGTGCAGTGTTCAAGATCAAACAAGCGAGGAAAGAAAGGTACTAACTTGGATAAGAAGAGGGACTAGATCAGGGTCGCTCATGCTCAGATCAATGCGTTCATCCATCCTCAACTTCCCCCCATCAAAACCGAATAGCCTAAATCCACAGGATATCACAAATTACGGTATATTGTTACATTCAGCTAGAAAAGTAAGGGAAAAGCTCAGAATTTGAAAGATAACGGATGTAAGCTTCGCAACTCAGAGTTGAATGCACTGAGCTAAAAATGCAACTTTAACAGTTTGTAGCAAAATCCACAACACAAAAGTCATCAAAATCTATAAGATTCTCAAATGGCCAATCTTTGGTTAAAGTATGCAAGCTTTCTTGGTTTTAGCGACACAAGAAAAAGAGGACACACAGAATTTAACCCACGCTAGTAAGATACTATCTTGAAAAACATCAAGCAATCACAAATACAGGTAATCCTAGCTAAGATATAGCATTAGTAAGCGAGTAAACTAAAGATTTAGAGGCAATGACTGCTAGATATACAAGTGGATAAATGGATTCAAACGATCATACTTGTCAACAGCTGTAAATGGTGAAATATCTTCATCCTTTGCACTGCTGAGAAGCCGCTTTCTAATATCATCATAATTGATAACTGACATGGACAATTTCATGTACTGCAGCTGGTTCAGTGCCATCCGCATATCTCCATTACACCTTGCAGAAAGCTCTTCCAAAGCAATCTGTAATGAATCAAAGACTTATTTACAATAAATGACTGATCAACACTGATGAAAACATTCCCCAAGCAATATAACAGAGAAAGTAATGAAACAAACCATGCAACCAGCACCTAGCTGTCAGATGGTCTACATCCAATGTGGAAAAATTACATTTTTTGGGTCAAAATCTACAACTTATTTTGATGTAACTGTGTATTACATAGGATTTTAGACACCATTGACACATTTTTTAGGAGGCATTATCATTAATGTGAACAGGCCTTCAAAAGAGAATATAGTCTCACAAAAGGGATGTCTTTTAGATAATGGAGCACGGGAATTGCAATTCCAAATAAAGTTATAGTTAATTGAATTGAGTTTGACATCAAAGTGGTTTCTAAGATAGTTCATTTACATAGGTTTAATAGTTGAATCGGACCAGACAAATTAAGAAAAGGAAATGTTATGAAGCAGTCTGTCGCATCTTTGACGAGAATTAAAATACCAGTATTTTCTCTGCATTTAAAGTGAAATAAATCAGGTAAGGCCTCGTCCAAAGCGGCATCTACTGGGGTTCACACCCTTACTGATAATCTTTTTGTCTAACCATGATTTTTATTCCTTTGTTGTTCGACTTTACCATTCAAC
>JAOVYX010020866.1:0-16472 GCA_035668315.1 Drosera spatulata | reverse complement strand
CGTCTTCTGTTTTCTTCTTGTTCTGTGTACAAAAGTTGAAGACAATTTGTTTCTGTCTTTTTCCTTTCGTGTCATCGGCTAAACGTTCAAGGCATAACAAAGATACGCTTGGTATACGATAAGGTAGTGTAATTTTATCGTGTACGTTGTCGTTGTATCTTGGAGATTATTTGTCATATACCGTGTCCACAGAACGGGGCAAATCGGTCTTAAGGAACGAGTGCATACTCGCCTCGACAATTCTATTATCTCCCTCTTTCCTTCACTATTTCTTAAAAGATATAATCAAACTTAGAACAACTGGTACGTTCTGATTATTTTGCTTGTTAAATGGTCTGTTTATATAGTAGAGGGTATTGATTTTTACAGTGTGTAGTTTTCATTGACTTACGAACCATGTCTTCTAAGCATGTAATATATACAGGAAAGCATGCCTAGAATAGGAGACACAAATCATAAAATTATGGACTTCCAATTAATTACCAACAGCTATACTAACGGTTATGAATAATCAAGGAAGATGGTTCCCTAATACACCCCCTCAAGATGAAGTGTTGACGGAGCGTAGCTTCATCTTGTCTCGAAGAAACTGAAAACGCGAGGTACTCAATGGTTTGGTGAGTATGTTGGTAATTTGATCATCAGTGGAGATGAATTGAATGCGAAGTTGTCGTTTGGAGATCGGATCACGAACAAAGTGAAAGTCGACTTCGACGTGTTTAGTGCGGGCATGGAAAACGGGGTTGGCCGTAAGATAGGTGGCACCAAGGTTATCACACCAGATAGTCAGAGGAGCTTGTAATGGATATCCCAATTCATGAAAAAGGGACTGAAGGTGAATGAGTTCAGCAGCAGTGTCAGCGAGGGATTTATACTTAATTTCTATCGAGGACCGTGCAACAGTGTTCTGCTTCTTTGATTGCCCTGAGATAAGGTTAGGCCCAAGATTGATTAGGTAGCCGCAGATAGATTTGCAATCCAATCGGTCACCCACCCAATCAGCAACATAAAAGGCCTGCAAAGAGGGAGATTGTGAGTGTTGGATAAATAAACCGTAATGAGATGTACCTTTGAGATAACGCAAGATGCGTTTGACAAGCTGCCAATGCTTTTCGGTGGGATCGTGCATAAACTAATAGGCACGATTAATGGCAAAAAACGCATCAGGACGAGTAAGAGTGATGTATTGGAGTCCGTCGACAATGGATCGATAAGCAGTAGGGTTGGTGAGGGGTAGAGAGGGGGCAGATGTAGTGGAAGTAATGGTAGTCATGGGTGTGGGAGCAGGATGACAGTTATACATCTTAGCGCATTTGAGAAGATCATTAATATATTGGGTTTGATGAAGAAGGATGTCGGTAGGACGTTTTGTGACTTGAATGCTGAGGAAGAAGTGAAGATCACCCATCCTTGATGGAGAATGTGGAGGCAAGCTGTTGAAGAAGGAGATTGATAATGGGGGGATGGTTACTAGTGACGATGATATCATTGATGTAGATAAGGATGTATGTGATTGTACCCCCTTACTTGCGAATGAAAAGAGACGGGTCAGTTTTAGATCCAACAAAACCAAGGCTGAGAAGATAGGAGGAGAGATGGCGAAACCAAGCACGCGACACCTGTTTTAAACCATAAAGTGAGCGATGAAGGCGACACACATGGTTAGGACGAGAGGGATTTATAAACCCTTGGGGTTGGGTCATGTAGACTTCTTCACTAAGCATGTCGTGGAGGAAGGCATTTTGAAAATCGAGTTGACGAATGGACCAACCATTAGAGATAGCAATGGAGAGAACACTACGGATAGTGGTGGGTTTGACGACAGGACTAAAAGTCTCATCATAGTCGATACCATGGCGCTGGTGAAAGCCTTTGGTGACTAAGCGGGCCTTGTAATGATCAATAGTGCCATCACATGTACATTTGATACGATAGACCCATTTGGAGCCAACGAGATTCATGTGAAGGGAGTAAGAGACGAGTGTCTAAGTGTGATTGCGATGGAGAGCATTGAACTCCTCTTGCATAGCGGAGCGTCACTGAGGATGTTTAATAGCTCGAGAGAAGTGGGTCGGTTCACTTTCGAGTTGAGGTGAGAACAATGTAGTTGAGTGAGTAGCTATGAGGGATACGGGATGTTTCTTGGGAGGATTAGGTCGGAGATTGTAGACGGTAGAACGAGGTTGGCGTTGTGATGGTTCAATGGAGGAAGGGCCGGTGGTGTGGATGGTGAGAAAATAATAGGTATGGATTGTGGTGAAGGAGAGGCCTGACGGGAAGGGGTAGAGGTAAGTAGGTTAGGCCCAATAGCGGGAGTGGGATTTGGGGGAGTGACTTGGGTCGGCCCAGATGCAGGGGAGGAGTAGGTAGGTAGGAGGGAATGTGGGCTGGGTCCATGGGGTTTAGGGAATTATGGAGAAGGGTGGTTTGGAGAAGAAGTTGGCTTGAGAAATATTGTAGCCCATGGTGTAGGATCAAAGTGGGGTTGGAGAGTTGGATAGCACATAGAGGGCGAATTAAAGAAAAAATTAGATTCATCAAAACGGACGTGACGAGCAATATAAAGACGATATGTGATAGGATCGAGACATCGATATGCCGAATGGGAAGGACTATATCCAAGGAAAACACAGATGGTAGAGCGATATTCCATTTTATGACAATTGGAAAGACGTAGGAGTGGATAGCAAAGATAACCAAAGGTACGAAGAAAAATATAATCAGGAATTTTATGAAAAACGAGTTGATAAGGAAAAGTGTTATTGTTGATAAGAGTGGACTTCTGATTGATAAGGTAGACAGTGATATCAAAGGCGTAATGGCAAAAACGATGAGGAACATGGGCATCAGCAAGGAGGGTGAGCCCGGTTTCAACAATATGACGATGACGACGTTCGATGGTTCCTTGTTTATGGGTATAAAGAGCCGAAAAACGATGAGTGATCCCAAATTTTTGAAGAAGTGGCGTATGTGCATGAAATTCGCTACCAGAGTCGGTTTGAAGGGCTTTTATTTTGCGATTGAAGAGAGGTTCAACTTGAGATTTGAAGGAGGAAAAAATTATGACGACATCAGACTTGCGAGCAATGAGGAAAAACCACTAAAATTTAGTGCAATCATCCATGAAAATGAGATAATATTTGTGTCCATTAAAGGAATGGTAGGGGAAGGACCCCATACATCCTTATAAATTAAATTGAGTGGAAAAGAGCTGCGACTACCCGTCATAGGGAGAGATAGACGACAAGATTTACCAAATTGACAAGCATGATAAAATGTTGCGAAAGAATTACTGAAACAAGGAATGTGAAGGTGGTGAAGCATCTGACGAAGGACTTTAGCGTGAGGATGTCCAAGAAGATTATGGCAAAGGGAACATGAGGTAGTGATGTTGACGGAGTGGATGGATGGAGATATGCCATTTACCTCGTACAATCCATTTTTAACACGGACCGGATAGAAGTATTGTCTTGGTTTTGCAATCCTTGACAAAAAAATAAGATCGGTGAAATTCAATGAAAACATTGTTATCATTAGTGAACCGACTAACAGATAATAATTGCTTGATAATATGAGGGATACACATGAGATAATAACATAGAACGAAAAATAAAAGGAAAAGAATCATATTCATAATAGTAAAAAGAATCATGCACCTTTAATAGGAAAACTTGAAAAGTTCAATTACACCGAAAGTAAATAGAAACTCCAATACAACCAAAGAGTTTTAGACGAGACTAAACTCATACAAAATAAAGGATGTCTCAGAATATGAGTAAACTATCTATTGTACGAAATGAAATATAATAGCTCCTCCATTTAAGCTGTCTCTACTCATCGATTAGGACATTATCATCAAGGTCTAGGTTGAGTGTTTCACCTCCTCCATTCTCGTCATCATCTGTAATTTGAAACATGTTAATTTTATCAATAATGAATCGAATCACTAAATTACAGATAAAGTGTCTAGTTCTAATAATATGAACTTAGCACAATACACAATAAAGTATCTAGTTCTAACAATAAGAACTTAGTACTTAAACCCATAAAATATCTAGCTCAAACAACAAGAGCTTAGTATAATTACGCATGGCAAGAAAGATCCATAAAATTACGATAAACATTATCATCAAGTTTCTTATTAGAGAACTTGAACTATTGGTTTCTTGTGTCAAGAACCAATCCATGTTTCATTTGGAATGATAAGATGTCAATACACCATACCTATTAATGAACTATCTTCACGTTTGGAATAACGTTCATATTGTAAGGTGCATACTATCAAGTTTGGAATGATACTAAGACATCATACCATCGAAAAAACATATCAATCAATTCTCATATTCATTTGAAATAACTCAATGATAATGCCTTATATAAAATTTGCTACATCAACTTTGAAATAATTTCACAAAATTTCATACTCAACTCAAATATTAAGCTATCAAGGATACTCAAGTTGATTTGAATGCTTATATAGGCTAGATGAGATCCTAACAATTCAAAACTAGATTGATGATTTAAGACTTACCTATGTAGTCTTCAACCCCATCTCCTCCATAGTTTTAATTGTGCGGTCTTTTGTCAATCCTTTGATAAGGACATCTGTCATATTATCCTTTGATTTATCAAAGTGATAATTCTATATTCAATTAGATAATTCAGCATCGCCTATTTTAGTCTGATATGCTTCCTCTTACCATTAAAGAGTGAGTTATTGACTATTGTCTTTGCAGCTTGATTATCACAAAACATAGAAAGGTTGTAACCTTAACCTGTCTCATTGGAATGCAAAGTATAAGATCTCTTATCCATTCTGCCTCATCAACGGCTGTAGATAGAGCATACAATTCTGATTCTATAGATGACAAAGCAATACATGTTTGTCTTTTTGACTTCCAAACTATAGCAGCTCCACCGAGTGTGAAAACATATCCACTAGTCGACTTGCTATCATCCACTTCTGAGCACTAAGATGCATCAAAATGTCCTTCCACAGTTGAAGGATAGCCTCTATAAATTAGGATATAACTTTGAGTACCCCTTAGGTATCTCATCAGTCTCGATAGGGCATCCCAATGGGTTTTTCTCGAATTACTAGTGAATCTAGTTAATATGCCTACCATGTAGGCTATGTCAAGTCTAGTACAAGTCACTAAATACATGAAACCACCAATCAATCTAGAATACTCTAGTTGATTTACAGTTGCATTGTCATTAGGTGTCAATCGTTTATTATAGTCATTGGTGTCTCACTGGCTTAGCTTTCCTGTATCCCCACTCTGAGAGTACCTTTTCAATGTAGTGAGTTGGCTAAGAGTGATCATTCCTTGCCCTCCAAAGCTTGCTTTTATTCCAAATATAGTGTCTACGACTCTCATATCTTTCATGTCAAATTCTTTCATTAAGGTTTTTTTTGATGTCTCTAACCACTATGAGATCACTACCAAAAATAAGCATGTCATCCACATATAAGCACACTAGGGCTACCGTGTTTGAGTCGAAACGATAATAGAGGCATCTATCAGAGTCATTTGACTTAAAATCACATCTTTTTATCGTTTTATCAAATTTTTGGTGCCATAACTTTGGTGCTTGTTTTAGACCATACAAAGATTTATTTAACTTACAAACCTTTTCCTCTTAACCTTTCATGACAAATCACTCAGATTGGTTCATGTAGATCTCTTCCGTAA
Organism: Drosera spatulata; assembly: GCA_035668315.1. Classification (NCBI taxonomy): domain Eukaryota; kingdom Viridiplantae; phylum Streptophyta; class Magnoliopsida; order Caryophyllales; family Droseraceae; genus Drosera; species Drosera spatulata. The sequence continues at coordinate 10,776 of JAOVYX010020866.1, read as the reverse complement.
ACTCTCCATTTAAGAAGATTGTTTTTACATCCATTTGATGTATTACATAGCGTTCAATATAAGGTAAAGCAAGAAGAATCCTTATCTTAGCCATATGACAGACCGATGAGTAGATATCAAAGTAATTTATCCCACTTATACTTAGCCACTGATCCATCGATTAAATTTCTTCTTCAAGACCCACTTGCAGCCTACAACCTTATCCCCTTTTGGCAAATTGACTAGCTTCCAAGTTTGGTTATGGAGTAGAGAATTCATTTCATCCTCAATGGCTTCTGCCCATAACAATGAGTCACGAGATCTCATCGCTTCCTTATAGGATGATGGATCCTCCTCCACATGGTAAGTCACGAAGTCCTCATCGAAACTCTTAGGTATTCGCTCTCTTTTAGATTCTCTATGTGGGACTAACTCAGGAATCACTACGTATTGAGTGTCAGAACACATTGGTTCAAATGTTGTTGGAGACTCTTGAACCATCTCACTATGACTTGATAAGGTCATACCCTTATTTTTGAAAGACGTGTTCTTAAAGAATACTGCGTCACAAGATTCTATCACCTGATTGGTTGATGGATCAAGAAATCGATTGACATCACTATCTTTTGCACCTTCCAAATACAGGCATGTGTTAGTTCTAGTTCCCACCTTAGGCCTGTAACATCCCAAGAAACGTTTTCCAGATTAACAGATTAACAACTGGCCCATAGATCAACACTAGTCATTTCAGTGCGCTTTGTCCTCACTCGTGCACACCCTGGGAAACTTTCCAGGAGATCACCCATCTCAACATTACTCCATGTTAAGCACGCTTAACTGCGAAATTTTAAAGTGATGGACTACCGAAAAGAAAGGTGCACCTTGTTGATATAGGTAGTACTATTAAATCATTTAAGCATTTTCCTGGGGTATTACATACACCCCTATTTTAAGAACGCAACGTCCTCGTTGCGACTTTAAGCACGATACATAGCCCCAGAACCTTCCCTCGCTAGACGACTGACCTGGATCCCTTGTCCACAGGTCCAGCTCACGGTCGTAGCCTTGCTTTGATACCATTCTGTAATGCCCCAAGAAACACTTTCCAGGCTAACAACTGGTTCCACAGACCAACATTAGTCCTTTCAGTGCGTTTTGGCCTCACTCGCGCACGCCCTGAGAAACTTCTCAGGAAGTCACCCATCCCAACATTACTCCACGTTAAACACGCTTAACTACGGAGTTCTAAAGTGATGGACTACTGAAAAGAAAGTGCACCTTATTGGTATAGGTAGTACTATCAAACCATTTAAGCATTTTCTTGAGGTATTACAAGGCCTCCTAGGGTCTGGTATACTTACATAAGCGATACAGCTCTAAGTCTTGAGAGTATCATACCTACAAGGATATTTGTGCCAAATCTCATAAAGAGTCGAGTTCAACTTTGAGTGCGACAACCCATTTAGAATGTGATTTGCAATTTTAACTGCTTTCCCCCAATAACATGAAGACATGTCGGCTGTCAATAATATGGAGTTTAACATTTCTGTTAACGTCCTATTTTTTCTTTCGGCAATGCCATTTAATTGGAAGTAAGAAGCTATAGTTTCAAGGATTATATCATGGGAGTCGTAGAATTCCTTGAACTCAGTCGATTTATACTCTCATTCTCTATCATTTCTAAGCCTGTTAATGTTCAAATTGAATTGATTTTCAACTCTATTTTTAAAGATTTTGAATTTCTCAAATGATTCATCCTTAGATTTTAATAGATAAATATAACATCTTGAAAAATCGTCAATAAACGTTATTAAATACTTCCGTCCATCCCTTATCACATGACTTTTAAAGTCACAAATATCGAAATGTATTAAATCAAGAAGTTGTGCGCTTCTAGAAACCGAACCAAAAGGTTTTCTAGTAATTTTTATTTGTACACACACTTCACATCTGTTAAATCTTGCCGCGAAGTCCAATGGTATATTATGAGTCTTAACCAGTTTAACCATTTTTCTATAGTTCACATGTCCCAATCTATGATTTAATGTTACGGGATCAATTAAATTAGAACTTACTTGGTTAACTACATCATGCTCTAAGCTCAAATGATACATACCATTAATTAAGTAAGTGCAACCAAAACAGTAAGTATTAACAAATATGCTTACTCTACCACCTTGAAAAGAAGCATACATGCAAGCATTGCAAAGCAAGATAATAGAAATTAGATTCTTTTCAGATTCAGAAACTACTTTAACATCTTTTAAAGTTAGAATCTTAGCAGAGGATAGAGTAAGTTCGACAAATCCTCTATAGGTCACTCTAGCAAACGCTCCATTCGTCACGATCATCGTATCGGATGCATCAGTCTTTTCCTTCAGCATTTTTTTATCATTGCACACATGGCAATTAACTCCAGGGTCTGGCCACCAGTCAGAAGTGTTACAGCTGGTCGTACCATTCCGAATCATTGTAATAAAACCGACTGCCTCAACTTTATCAATCATCATGTTGACTTTCTTTTTAGATGTGCTAGGCTTTTCGGGCTTGTTTTTCTTCGGAAGTTTGCACTCATTCTGCAGATGGCCCCACTTGCCATAATTGTTACACTTATCTCGAAACTTAGCAATCGTTTTCTTAGCAACTATACGTTTTAGCTTATCTTTAATTGGCTTGGATTGCACTTTAGAATGCTTCCTGGAAGTTGTCATTGCACTGGTAGCAAAGATCTGACCGTTGACTAACTCCAAGTTGCTCCTAATTCGATTCTCATCTTCGATTCTAATGAATCGTTTGAGATCATCCAGCCCTATTTGAGTTTTGTTTCGGTACATCTCAATCTTGAAAAACAGTCATGACGAAAATAGCTTATAAATTATAACTTCCACCAAGAATACATCGCAAACATCAATACCATAATTTTTAAATTTCATTCTCAGATTCTTGAGATTTGTGACTTGAGGAAGTATCTTTCTATCGTCATCAAATTTCATGTCCATAAATTTATCGACAAGATGTGCTTTAGGGAGTGCCTCCTCCATCTTAAACTCAACATCAAGATTATCCCATATTTGTTTAACAGTATTGAACTTACTATAGATCTCTGCAAATCTATCGGACATACAATTAAGCAAGTCCTTACAAAAATCTTCATCCTTTGTCCATCGAAACTCATCATCTTCAGTGATCTCCTCAAAAATATTCAATATAATATAGAATATATTTAAATATTTTAGACTAAATTAAATCTTTCGTTTTTAATTATTGAATTCAGATCCATCAAAATTCTTTAATTTTGATATTTCAATAAAAATGTTATTTTTGTTCATGATTGTCTAGCAATCACTGCAGCCAATCCGCACACAATCAGTCAAATTGATGAGCAAGATCGAAAGTTAGAACAACAGCACCTGAGATGATTATCACCAAATTGCAACTCTCTCAAATGAATGGCAACTGCTTCCATTTGAGAGCTGCTTCCAAATCACTACAACTCTCTCCGCACACAATCACTGCTTCCACTCCTCTTTCAGTTGAAAATCAAGAAAGCAAACCCCACTGAGCAAAGTCAGGCAACAAAACCTGAGACGGCGGCGCGGAGGAGGAGACTCATTGGAGACGAGAGAAAGCGATTGGGTTCGATTTCGTTGATAGAGCTGCTCGCAACAAAAACAGGCAGGGTCGATTACACTCGTCGGACTCAGATTCACGTTGTCTGCGACTTCGCCTGAGGAGATCGAAGCCAATCAGAGGTCGGGTCTCCCCGGGGATTTTCCCAAGTCGTCGGAGAAGGAGACGTCTCTCTTCATCCACAGATCTCTCATCGTTTCCGATGACGATGGAGAGCGACGGTGCGAGGCGGATCTTGGCGGCGAACAAGGAAGACGACAGCGTAGTCTGGGCAGAGGGAAGGGCGACGACTAACGATCCGGGGCGGTGAACGGGGAAAGAGGAGGGCGGCGAGCCGAGGGGGAAGGAGACGAGCGGCTGCAGCGGCGACGGAGGCGGGGTTTTGTTTATGTTTCAGGATTGTGCGAGAAACTTGAAACATAACATTCAAGATTGTTATATGCAGGTTAGTATTTTTAGAAGACTAAATTTACGATAGGATATATTTATATATTTTAAAATATATTTTATTTATTGAATATAAATCTATCTTTATAATGTATATTGAAAATTTATTATTTAAGGATATATTATCAATTATAATATTCATCGGATAGTATGGCTCCCAATTGTTTCTTTACACGCTAACTAAACGGCCAAACCTATAAAGAGCTGATAATATGGACCAAATTAAGCTTAGGAGGAAAAGTAATGATAATATGGAGGCATGTTTACCACATATCGCCTACGAAAATATCTTTTTCTTTTTCTGATGTAAACCTAGGAAAATATCTTGATATTTGATGATCGAGCAAGTGCCACAAGGCAATGTCTGTTTATCAAGTTTTGAAATAAGGAGATGAAAATGTAGCACAACCTGAGCGGATCAAAAAATGATAAAACGGAGTCATCTCTCATATTCAGTGGCTTTTTGTAGCAGGATTTTACATGGATTTTGCTGGATCACCTAGGTCGTGATTGGCTTACAAAGTATAACAGCAAAAACGAAGACGAGATCATAGCATAAAAATAAAGTCTAAAATTTAAGCCCAGGGATCTTTAAATGTAAGTATGAAATCATACGGATGGAGAGATCAGAAGGTCCTTGTAGTCATTAGGAGTATAAGGCGAAAACAGTTCAGCAAGGATTCCTTTCTTCCTTCTGGGTTCAAATCCCATATCTTTGCACATCTGATCGTTGCAGTATATAGGCAACCACGTGCTCACGCATGTTCTCTTATAGCGATAGGGTGCATATCGCTTCATGTAGTTGTGCCATTTGATTGTATCGTCTTCCATTTCTTTTATGCCTGGTAGCTTGAAATTTCCTGTGAGAAAACTCGACAGCCACTTGCTTTTCATCTCCGTGGTGGTCATGAAAGAAATACCGTCTGAATATCCCAGTATTGCTAGCTGTGGAATCCTTGGATGAATGCATTCCCTGCCGTTGAACAACAACGCCGAACAATTCGTCAGAACCAAATGAAATGTGAGTACTATAATTTGTATTCCAATTATAGTCGACAGTATTACAGATACGTACCTGTAAAAAGGAGCTTTTGATCCAGAGATGAAATCTTCAAAATTTGCCGAACTGAATATGTTCGCCAGCTTTTCGTCGGTCTTGTATCCAGTGGCAAATATGACCACATCAACATCTAATGATTTGTCGTTAACAATTGGTCCGTGAGTACATAAGCTTAAGCTGGGAGATTTCTTCAGTATCAGGCTTCCTTCTTTAACCTTATCAAAGAAGTCCGCCGGTGCAGCTGCTAAAACACATGACCTGACCTGTGCAAGGAAACCATGGCCAGGGACCAAGTCGTATTCCTTCAATGGGTAGACCGACTTGAGATGGCTCTCCACGATTCTCGACAGAACCGAACGCTGAAAAGAACAAGGATAGGTTGAAGCTCAAGAGCAAGTGCGCGCAAACACTTCTCAAGCTGAGTTAACCGATACAGATTTATAGCAGGGATCGAGTTCAGTACCAGAGGTGAGAAAAGACATGCAAGCAACCAGACCAAGAACCCTTCTTGAGGCTTATGAACCATAAGCTCCGAAAACCGATTCAGGGATAGAAAATTGAGCTTCATTATGTAATCAGGAACCATCCAATGATCGTCCCGGTAAATGAGAGTACAAGGGTTCTGTGCCCCTATTGCCAGAGTCCAACAATTAAACATAATAACAGAAGAAGAAATAGAAACTTAGAAAGATAATGAAACTGAGGTACTAGGAACTATGAAGATTTACATAATAGTATCGGCATTAGTAGATGCCCCCTACCGTTTGTTCTGGCAATTTCGGCTGCTATATCAAGAGCAGATTTCTGAAATCCGATGACCGCAACTTTCTTGTTCACGATCAGTTCAGCCGCCTGAACATCATCCATCGCGGCATATTCCATGGAATGTAACGCCTTCCCGTGAAACACTTCCGGCCCTTGATTCTTGGGAAAATCAGGGATACACGGTTGTCCACTGTAGTTCCCAATGCACGCTATCACAAAATCAAATTCATACTCCTGCACAGCACAACAATGGTGAGACTAGAAAAAGAAATCAAAAATCAAAGACCAGAAAAAAAAAAAAAAAAAACAAAAAAACCAGGGGAACATGAAGACAGACGGAGGAAGAACCTCGATTTTCGAGTTTTCACAGCTAGTTTTCTCCACAATGATTTTCCATTTCGCTCGTGGAGAAAAGGGTTCGCCATTTCCACCCCAAAGTTCCCATGAATCAATGAGATCTCGGCCAACTAGCTGACCATCCAAATAGTATTCAATTCCGATAACCTTTGAGTTGTACTTTATGTGATCAAGAATGTGGAACTGGGCAGCATAAGCTTTTAGGTACTCCAGGACTTGCTTGTGATGGGGGAATTCGTCCTCCACCGAAGAAGGCCATGAAAAATCTGAGAACTGGTAGAAACTCTTCGGTGTCTGGAGTTTAGTGCTGCTTAAGGTTTGTGACGACCATACTCCTCCGATTTCATTGCTTGCCTCGAAAACCACAGGGTTGAATCCCTTCTCCTTGGTGTATCTACAGGCCAAGAGACCACTCAGTCCTGCTCCGATGATTGCTATCTGCTTTCCCATCTTAATGCCAATTTCCACCTACAGTTCCCAATCACTGATGCCTAAGGACACAGCTCTTAGTAATGAGTCGCCTAAGATTAAAAAAGAAGAAGAAGAAAGAAATTGAAACCAAGGAAATGCTGTGGTCTCTTACTCAAGAAAGAAGTGACACCCAGTTTGGTCAGAGTGCTCCTTGATACCTGAAGCAAATCAACGTTTGTGCACACAGCATATGAAAATCGATTCTAAGACAACCTCGACCGAAAATTGCCTTGGGGATGAAGGAAGCAATAGTGACCTCAAAGCATGAAACTTATATATGCATCAACATGAAACAGTTCGATACTGTTTTCATACTGATGTAAAAGCTCTGGCATTTGGATTCCCACAATTTGTAGGCCAATAATATCTTCACATCCATAAATTTGTGTACCAAAAGCATCGTCAAATAAATACATCAAGTTAACATTACATATCAGAGTGGATACACTGAATTCTGTGTGGTCCAAAGATCTTTTGTTGAAATACGGAATGTTTGACTGTAAACCTGTTTCAATATCAGTGGAGGCAAATGTAAAGTTGTGTTCTGAAGAAGGCAAGGATCTTGAAGTTGAGACTATGTACAGGTAAATAGTGGGGAGCTTGATCTACCTTATTTTGTCAAGGCCTGACATTTCCTATGTAGTCGGTGTAGTCATCATATTCATGCAGAATCCTAAGAAGCCTCATTTGAAAGCAATATGATGAATTCTGTGTTGGGGAAAGACGATAACTTTCCCGATTTGCTTAAACCTATGAAAAAATATTTCAATCAACCAAAGGACAATATGCAATCCGACAAATCAAAGACGAGCTTAACATAACACTTTTAACGTGAAAAACCTCCCAAAATTTAGGGAGTAAAAACCACAGGACCGATCTCGGAGTCCACCTAAACTCTTCACTATCACGTTTTTGATACTAAACCAAGTTCCACTAGGTACACAACCTAGATATCATCACAAATAAGATGATAATGTCTCTAATCCCACAATGACGGGATTCACATATACATAGTGAAGATCAAGAGCCAATAGCAACAACACCAAGAGAATAAGGAAAAAAATAATCAAATCTGTCGGTTTCTGTTCCAGAGTTGATTTCTCAACACACCAAACTCCGATTGACGATCCAACCGTTGAATACGAAGAACAGGATGCCGTGTACATGCTCACCAAAAATCAGCTTGATCCGACCACAGATGACCCTTTATCCGGCTATTTTCTTCCAATTGCGTAGACCTGTTACTCTTTGTTTTTCTCCCCTTTTGATCTCTGTCTGTGTTCTATTTGCTACAGTTTGAGTTGTGTGTGTATGTTGTACCCGGTTGTCCCAGCTGGTCTTATGGCCCCTTTCCTGAAGATAAAACAGACACAAATGGAAGGTAAATGCACACATTTGATGGGACATGGGTTGGACAATGAGTAGTTGCTACTAGTCCAATAAATCTCCCCCTTTAACCCAAAGAAGAGATCCCAGTAATAATGAATCGAGTGAAAACCATGCCGACGAGATGCCGACAGAACTCAAACTTCCTTTGGAAGAGCCTTAGTCAATATGTCTGCACCATTATCGTCGATGTGAACCTTCTCGAGCGATACCTCCTTTGCCTCCAAAATATCCTGTATCCAGTGATATCTCACATCGATGTGCTTAGACCTTGAATGAAAAGCAGAGTTTTTCACAAGGTGTATAGCACTCTGATTGTCACAAAATAAAGTATACCGATCCTGACTAAGACCAAGTTCTCGTTTGAAACCCTTCATCCAAAGCAACTCTTTGCACGCCTCTGTCGCTGCGATGAACTTTGTCTCTGTAGTTGACAAAGCAACAAGTCTCTGCAGTCTAGACTGGCAAGCAACAGCTTCCCCTACAAAGTTGATCAAATATCCTGAAGTAGACTTTCTGCCATCAACATCCGCTGCCATATATGAATTTGTGTAACCAAAGAACAATGGATCATCGATCCCAAATGAAAGTTTCAAAGTAGAAGTGCCGCGGAGATATCTCAGAACCCACTTTAGTGCATTCGAGTGCTCTCTACTGGGATTGAAAGTATATCTGTTGACAACTCCCACTACATGAGCTATGACTGACCTGATACAAACCATTGCATATATCAAACTACCTACTGCAGAAACATAAGGAACTTTTTTCATCTCTTTCCTCTCTTTCTCACTTGATGGACATTGTTTCTTGCTGATCTTAAATTGCGTAGCAAGAGAAGTGGTCACAACTTTAGCCTGATCCATCTTGAACCTTTGAAGTACCTTCTCAATATACTTCTCTTGAGACAATTATAGCCTCCTGGTTTTTCTGTCTCTACTGATTCTCATACCCGGAATCTGCTTGGCTGATCCCAAATCTTTCATCAAGAAAGACTTACGCAATTACTGCTTCAACCTTTGGATTTTGAAAGCATTTTGACCAGCTATTAGCATCTCATCAACATAAAGCAATAAAATGATGAAATCATCATCTGAGAACCTCTGTACAAACACGCAGTGATATGAAGTAGTCTTTTGATAGGCGTGCTCCCCCATAAAAGACTCAAACTTTCTGTACCATTGTCTCGGCGGTTGCTTCAATCCGTAGAAACTCTTTTTCAGCCTACAAACAAAGTTCTCCTTTCCTTTGACCTTGAAACCCTCTGGGTGCTCCATGTATATCTCTTTCTTCAAATTACCATGAAACAAAACTGTTTTCACATCCATCTGCTCGACCTCGAGACCAAGTCTGGCTGCAAAGCCCATAACAACTCTGATTGAAGACATTTTCATAAGTGGTGAGAAGGTCTCATCATAATCAATCCCTCTTTTCTGACTGAAACCCTTGACGATCAATCTATCTTTATATCGCGGCTGTGAAGTATTCTCATCATGTTTCAACCGGTAAATCGAGCGATTCTTCAAAGCTTTCTTACCTCTCGATAAAGCCTTCCAAGTCATATGTCTGATTTTCATGCAAGGAATTCATCTTGTTTTGCATTGCATTTATCCACTTAGCTTTGTTTTCATCAGTAATGGCTTTCTGAAAACGTTCAGGCTCATCTGAATTTATCAGCAACACATACTCATCACCCGAGTATCTAGTGGACGGCATACAAACTCTGATGGACTGTCTCGTACCAGTAGTTGGTGGAACTATCGATGCTTGCTGCAGAACATCAACAACATCTTCTGGCTGAACATCAACCTCATATGTACCCTGCTGGTCATACTGTGTCTGATCCCCCTCTGATTCCTCAAACCCATGCTGAGCATTACTACAAAACTGATCGGGAACCCCATCAAAGACCTTATCCTGAATCTGTCTCTGTAAATTGGTAGTCGGGATCACTTCAATTTCAATACTGTTATCAGATTCTCGGGATACAGTCTTCTCTACCCTTTGAATATCTGCTATCGTCTGACCTTCCATGAATACCATATCTCTGCTTGTTGCGATCTTCTTTTCAACTAGATCGTACACTACAAATATTCTTCGTTTTAGCGATGGAATTTTTCCGTCTCTAAAACGAAAACATCCGTCGCAAATGAATTTTAGCGACGGAAACAGTCCGTCGCTAAAAACCTCATCGTTAAATTATGTTTTAGCGACTGATCGGTTGCTAAATTATGTTTTAGAGATGGATCCGTAGCTAAATTATATTTTAGAGACGAATCCGTCGCTAAAATGAAAAAAATCAGCGACGGATTGACTTTGCCGTTGCTAAAATGAAGATTTCGGAGTCCTCATAATTAGCGACGGATTCCGTCGCTGAAATATCACAACTTTAGCGACGGAATCCTTCGCTGAAAGTCTGACAACATTAGCGACGGATTCCGTCGCTGATAGGCTGTCATCCTTAGCGACGGATTCCGTCGCTGATAGGATGTCATCTTTTCAGCTACGGAATTCCGTAGCTAAATCTTCCCTATAAGAATATCATTTTAGCGACGGATTTTCGTAACTAATTTTGATTTTGGATAAAAAAAAATAAATTGAAATCATAACAAAACCTGAATTAATACATATATCATATATCGAACTCAAACATCCCATCCATAATTTATATAATCCTAAAAAAA
>JAOVYX010020865.1:0-16473 GCA_035668315.1 Drosera spatulata | reverse complement strand
AACATTGTTGGTCTTGCACGCACACGTCCAGACATCTTTGGTACCACAGAGGAAGAAGTCTCCAATGCTGTTAAAGCTGAGATTGAGAAGAAGAAGGATGAACAACCTAAGCAGGTTATATGGGATGGCCATACCGGGAGCATTGGGCGTACTGCGAATCAGGCTATGTCTCAGAACAGTATTGGAGAGAATCTAAACGATGTTTCTAATGATGATGGACGGGCCTTACCTGGTCCTGCAGCTCCTCCTCCCAGACTAGGTCTTCCTATGGTCCGACCACTTCCTCTACCACCAAGTGGATTAGCCCTCAACTTACCTCGCCCACCGGCAAATACACCCCAGTATTCGATCATGACCAGCAGTGGGCTTCTTATACCTCCTCCACCACGGCCTGTGGTGCAAGTCGGTCAAATGATGCGACCAGCACCTCCGATGCCAATGATTCCTTCTGGGCAGCAGTCAATGATGGTGAATCGACCACCACAGATGCCCCCAGCTATCCCTGTCTCCATATCAGTGCCCCCTTCACCTGGATCTCAATTTACACCTGTTCAGGTTCCACGACCATTCATTCCAGGTTCCCAGTCCGGAATGACAATGGCTCCACCACCACCTATGCCTCAAGGAATGCCGCCTCCCCCTCCACCTGATGAAGCACTTCCCCCTCTTCCAGATGAACCAGAACCGAAAAGGCATAAACTTGATGATGCCATGCTGGTTCCTGAAGACCAATTTCTTGCTCAGCATCCAGTTTGTTCCCTACTTCACCTGAATACCTTTTTGATTCATATACTTGCCAAATATTCTTTTTCCTCCTGTTGATTGAAGACAGAAAATCATAATGTACTGTTGTTTCCCTGCAGGGACCTGTACGTATCACTGTTTCTGTCCCTAACCTCGATGAAGGAAACCTCAAAGGACAGTTGCTCGAGTTTACAGTCCAGTCCTTATCTGAAACTGTTGGCAGTATGAAGGAGAAAATTTCGGGGGAGATCCAGCTTCCCGCAAACAAGCAGAAGTTAAGTGGAAAGGCTGGATTTCTCAAGGACAACCTATCGCTTGCATATTACAATATCGGAGCTGGTGAAACACTTGCTCTCTCCTTGAGGGAGCGTGGTGGGCGCAAGAAATAATCACATCGCTTTTACATGCAAGGCAATTAAAGGTCCATGCTAGAACTTTTTGTTATCTGGATATTTGATATGATGCTTTTGGATTCTTGGATTTCACTTTTCTAATATGCGTTGGATGTTATATCAGTACCCCATTATGTATAAGTTCAAATATTTTTTAGGCTGTTATGTTGCGACTTTAACTAATGGGCAATGTGATTTCACTACAGATATGGCATCTTTGGAGGTTACCTCTTATTGGAAAAGAAAGTTGCTAATTCCATTTCCAACGCAACGATTTTCTCCTGCCCATTGCTGAACTAGTTTTGTTCTACGTTGCAGCATTGGACACCTGAAATTCTTCCTAGCGATGAGTTGTAGCTCTGACCTTTACTTATACTCGTGTTCTTATACGGTTGATGCTGCATTTCTTTCTTTTTTCTCTTAGCAATTATCGTATGGTGATTTATGTGCTTTTCCTTTTGGCTGTGTTAACTGTCAGCACTTGGATGATCTCGTGTTGGGACTCTTCTGTTGCATGTAGAAGAACACCAGAACCCTCAGTTGTGCATGTGGACTTGTTCCGCACTCTGTTCTCTTGTGCTAATCTATTAGCAAATTTACTTTCAGGGAGCTTGTCAGCTTTGCGATATTGATTTTTGTTTTTTCCCGCTTCCCTTGTCCAGCTTTTGCCGGCTGCCATCGAGTTGGTGATGGTGTCATCTGAATGTTGTTTTGAATTGAGGCAGGTAGGAGAAGAGTTAGTTGTTTTGGCTGCCGTGTCCATACTTACCTTACAAGCGACTATGGCAGTCTGTAAAATCCGCCCTTCCGTTTTGCAGGGTATCCACGGAGATTGCGCTTCTAATGAGAGTGACCATAGGCTGTGCTCTTCATTTCAAAGGCATCACTGCTTCGAGCCTTTGACTGCGGTTTAAAAGATATTTGCGGGGGGTTATTTTGTCTGAGAAATTTGTGGCATCTTTGTGAGTTCCAGGCAAGACCGGAATGGATAGTTTTGAGGTGTTGCATCTTGTTTTCGGTTATGGACGTGAAACTATCATGCCCATACCGGTGGTCAGTAAATTGCCGCTGATCTAGATTACCATTGCTTTTGGGTTATTTGTGCTTCGTATATCAGGGAGTTTCCGTGATTGAACTAATCTCATGAAATGTAGAGCTGATGTGTTACTTCTCTAGTTGCTAGTATAACCGTGTAGCGGTTCCCTCCCCTGGTTATGTGCGAGATCTTTTAGACTGCTGAGCGAGGGAGCAAGTGAAACGGGACAGCGCCTGATTTTCGTGAGAGTACTTATTTGCTGGCAGCAGACATCCATAGCATTGTTTTGGATTCGCCATAGTGATGTGCTGATGATGGAGATTGTGTGATCTAGAATGATGTGAGATTAGGGGGCGAAAGTAGCACATTGCTGATTTGAACCGGGGCAGGGTATTATCTTGCCAGTCTCCATGGTACGTTATGGTTCGGAAGTGTTTCAGTGCCATGAAATGGTATATAGATAACTCCAGGAATGTACGCATACATGGTGCTGATGCAAAGCTATTCGCGGAAAACCATAACGGAGAGCAAGCGAGCTACGTGTCACTCGTAACTGTGAAGTTCAATAAGCTATCACCGACATTATATCCAGGTGTTTTAAACACACGGTGCAAAGTTTTGGCATACGAGTATTGGGGGCCATTATCGAACCGTGAAACGTTCTTTACATCGTAGAGCATAGGTAAATGGAAAAATGACATAAAATCCCTTTATATTCAACTTTCACACGTTTATATTTAAACCTTTCATTTCTGAAAAGAAGTATAAAACCCCTTTAATCATAAAGCGAAAATACCAGTTGAATTTTTCATCCAACTTAACGATTAAACGTCTTTTGTCTCGGGTCAGTATATGAAAAGGGTTGTTTCTTTTTTCTTTTGTCCATATTACCCCTTATCTTGACCATATTTGCGTGTTCCTATTGTAAATGAATCCAAATCAGAACACAATCATCCCAAATCCCAAATCCCAAATCCCAAATCCCAAATCCCAAATCTTAAATCTTGTTCATCATCTTCCTCTTCTTTGTAATCCCCAAATCCCAAAAATCCCAAATCTCAACTCAACCAATCTAAGTCCGATCTCAAACACACACACTTGATTTCGCAAAAACGAAACAAAACCAACACCAACAGATTTAAAATCAAACAAATCACGACGAAACAGGCAGTGACTGATTGATTACGTTCGGACAGATTGAACTTCCCTTAGGCATCTGAATCCGATGGAGCTGAAATCGAGAGTGAATGGGGAGAGCGTGAAACGTATTTGGGGATCGATTCGGTGATTTAGGATTTTGAACGAAGTGAAGTGGAGTTAGATATGACAAGCAACAACAGCACAAAATGTTTTTTCGTGTTTTTTCTATTGTTGAATCATTTGTTGTTTGTGCGAGATTGGAAATGAAGAGATGGAGAAGGAGGAGATCCAATGGTTCCGACCATCATGATATGATGAAGAATTAAAATGATAAAGTGGGTGGATCATATGAAATTCAAAGAAAAAAAGAACAAGGAATATTCAGTTAAAGTTAGGGGACAAAGAAAATAATACGAGGTTGTAGATGAGAGGGGTATTTCAATCTTATTTTAAAAAATTTAGAGGGTTTTCTACTTGTTTCCTGAGTTGAAGGATTTTTGTGCAAATATAAAAAATTCGATAGGGTATTATCCATTTACCCTGCATAAATAAAGATATGGCAAAACTCATAATGGCTCCAATGAGCCATCAACAGTTTTAACACTAACGACAACGACTAGCTTATACTTCGTCTTCACCTAATGTAGACAAGCGCTTTCTTTTCTTTGATGGTTTACTATCATTTTGACTATCCAAGTTCGCGTACTGAGCAGCTGTCCGAATCCTCAGTTCCTCCAGGGTTTCTCCTTCCATGGCCCTCTCTAGAACCTGAGAGTTCAGCAAAGAGAGAACATCAGCACCATCCCCATTCGCAGCGCGCATAATATAATTCCAAAATAACAGCAGTAAGTGGACTTACCAGATGACGACCATAAAGATGAGTGTTAGAAAGAGCCTTAAGTGCATTCTCTGCTTCTTGTTTCGTCATAAATTCCACGAACGCAAAGCCTCTGTGGTTCCCGAACTTCTTTGGCAGCCTGATGCTTTTGATCTGAAAATCGTAGAAAACAACCTCGAAAAGTCAAACATAAGCTTCAAAGCTATTCTATAGTTTAGGTTCACCTTGTTGAAACTTTGTTGCGAACAAAGCTCATTGCCTAGTACAAAACAGAAAACGAAGAGACGATCACCTGGCCATAAGAACTGAAAAGCTGAATGAGATCTTTCCTTGTTGCTTCGAAAGCTACGTTTCTGACAATTATCTTGGTCGAACTTTGATCACTATGCACTTTATTTAGCACTTTTTTTTCTTCCTTGGCATGACAATGTTGCAAGATTAAAGCATGCCCGTCCAAAACGGTTCCCTGGAAACATAAGCGAAAGCTGGTCAGCAAACACCATCAACAAGCAGAAGCCCAATAATAGCTAAAAGCATATCAAGATTTTGAATCATAGAAGTAAGAATGGCACCTGTAAATCCTGGCAGACACTGGCAGCCGTGTCCATGGAGTCAAACTCGACAAAACCAAAACCCATAGAAACATTTTTCCCATTCTTCATGTGCTTCTTTATCTGAGAGAAGTAGTGAATGGTTTATACTACAAAGAAAATGTACACAAAATTTAGAAAAAACAATAACTGAATCACTCACCCTGGTGCTCAAGATCTTCCCGCCTTTCATGTTCTCGTTGAGATGCTTCCTCAAGCTTTCATCGCTTGTCTTAAAATTTAGGTTCTTGATAAACAGGGACCGCGACTGAAAAGCAACAGAAAAAGGAGCAGTTAAGCGACGAAAAACTGTTAATCCAACGATAAGGGCAGTTATGCAGCATACATACATGTATACACCATAGTAAAGGAATCCCTGATTTGCACAATAAACAACCATAAATCACTTCATATTTATTATTTTTCTTGCATGGTTGGCCTTCTAATTAGACCAGGTCGCTACATAGTCGATAAGAGTTACTGCTGGCACGTTAAACTAGCGAACCAACAAAGAGCATGCTGCATGCATAGCATTTTTTTAAAGGTCTTTTCCCCCCATAGTAGGGCGAGTCTCACCAACCTCAATTCTTTCTGGATCGATATCCACATCGGATATTCCTTTCACATCTTGATCTAAAAGCACCTTCTTTACTTCACGTTCACCAACAACCAGATTGCTCGTAGTTTGATCCATGCTAACTGTAGTACTTCCACTAATAATGCCTTTGGGTGCCCATTCCAGATAAAGCGGAGCATCCCTGTAGAAAAGTGAGAGCAGATAGCACACAATTTCTCCTTGAACAACCATTACATTATCTAAAGAAATAGCAGCAACTTACCCGAACCGTTTGTACGCAAGACTTGAGAAAGCAGCACGTGCCCCTGCTTGTTCAAGGAAGACTGCCTGAATCAATTTCACAATATCAGAGAAGCTGATTCCTTTACTTAAGTACACTCGATAATCCTAGTTCTACATCTAAGTTCTAACATCAAAATTCTGTCAAGATATATCATCCAAAAAAGTAGATATAAGGAAACTAGTTTCTAAAATTTTAATAGTATTAAGAGAGAAGGAACACGATTTGTGAAAATTGGCACAGATACCAAAACTGACCAGGACATACCAATGCCAACGTTCTTGTTGGAGGAAAAATTACTCTGTCAAGACCCCCAAATTTGCTGAACATATCATAAAGATCGGCTTCTGTAGAGCTATACGGCAAATTCTTCACTAGTATAATCTTTTTGCTTCTTTTCATATCTTCCGTTTTCTTTGAAGCAAATTCCTCCAAAACGCTTACATTTACGCTGGCAGTTGCAAGAGCCTTTTTTGTCGCATTGATGACTTCTGTTTCACCTAATGCAATATGCACTGCAAGGTTATCCTTTTCACGATCAAGCACATCACTTTTGCTGACGCCATATTTCCTAGCCATAAATTCAACCACCTGATAAATACAGAAAAAAATAAAATAAATTATAAAAATAAATTATAAAAATAAATATAAAAATAAATACATAAATAAAATATTTATGGCTGAAAAGTAGTAGCATTCCGAGAATGAAAATGCACGAGGAAGTTGAGAACAACAGTACGAAAAGAGGAATGATGGCTCAATATAGATTCAAGAACAAAATAAAGTTAAATTCCAAGGACAAACAGCTGCAGAAAACAATAACGAACATGTAAACGAGTGCTCAGATGCAGGCAACTGAGAAACTGTGGCCCTTTCGAATAGTAATCCCTTCCTACCCAATCGTACAATGGTACCTTAACCACTAATAATAGACACATAATCAGAACACAGAAAGATTTTTCTTTTCCCCGCTCTAGGCAGCTAACCCCAATGAACTTCGTAAAAATCTTATACGGTAAGTTTTTGCAACTTTGCACAATCCATCTTCTTCAAAGCTAATGCATCTGCATCCTCTATTTCACAAGTTCGAGGATGGGAGCAAAAAGTGATGACAGTCTGTACAAAGTCTATCATGATCAAACCTCAGTATCTGCTGCTAGCATATAGATATTAAAACCCAACGAATAGTAAAGCCAGTCAGTACAAAGTCCACAGATGTGGTCTAGTCGTACATGATTCGCTTAAAAAAAAAAAAGTATTCCTTATCAATGCATCATACAAGAGAATTCAACGTCAGGTACGACTCACTCTCCCTGTCATGTTAAGAAATACCACAGCTACCATATCGAAGAATTCAGAGGATAATAACCTGAGACTCTAGGGTGACTTAAAACTCTAAATCTCATCAAGTCCATCGATATAGTCCCGACCGCTAGTCCATTAACATAGTCATCTCCACAGAACATAGGAAAAATAAAAAATAAAAGGAGCAGAATATTGAAATCACCAACAATCGTCAACTGCTGTAATCCATCCAACGGAAGTACAAAAAGCAACAGAGACCAAACAAGAAAATAAACAAAAAACTATTTGGCGTGTGGTATCCATCTGAATAGTAGAGCCACAAGGGAATATTGATGTAAAAGATGAAAAGTCGAGTGTCTAAAAGAAAGACATCAAGTTTTGAGAGTATTTGGACAACTTAAAACTCATCAGGGAAGCTGATGCTATATTTTGGTATTGGTCAAAAGGAACAAATTTGTCTTCATTTAAAACATACTGTATCAGGCCGCATAAACAAACTGTTCCAAGCTTGTGTTCTGCCACCTGCTTCAGAAGCCTTTCTTTCTTCCTCCCTCTTCTGCTTGAATGTTTTTGTGTGGGACCCCGAGTCGTTTGTTCTGAAAGTAAAAAAGGTCAAAGCAACCTCTTCATTGAGATACCATCATACAGAAATGATATTTGCAGCACGCAAGGAGAAGTACCCACTCTTCTTTCACTTACTCATGGTTTGCGGTAGGATTTTTGGCTTTCGCTGGCATGACATGTAACAGTCTTCCTTGAAATATCGAATGGTCCAATTCTTCCAGAGCTCTATTTGGAAAACATTGAGGCAATAAAGAAAAGATAGAGAAAACTATATCAATCGAAGCGTGAAATCACTCAGACAGAAGTGGAAGTCGTCTATTCCTATACAGTTTACTACTCCCTACAAGAAAACGGATCATCCTATAATGGAATATATAATATGATTCTTTTAACATAAGAGAAAGCTTTCCGCTTTCAAAGAATTTCATGTCACAATCTCCCACAGAGACAGGATCGAGTGCTCAGCTTCTCCCGTGACAACTATGCACTAGCAAGCTCAAATACTATAAAAAGGTAGCCCACACAGGCTGACATTTCTGGAGGGCATGGGAAGAGCATATAGAATTTCATAGATCAATGTTTTGCCATTGATAGGACATTTACTATAAAAAGGAATCAAACATCAACTGATAAAAGTAATTCAAAGACATAGAAGTTGTATCCATCAATCTGCCATATTGAACAATTTAGAAATGAGTTCCAATATTGAAAATGGCATGAGCTAGTTGAATGCTGAAGAAGACATTTAGCAGAAATCTGGAAATCCCCTTCAGGATAGGACATTAACAGGTGTATTCCCCAACTAAGCTAACTTCATTTCATCAGCACAATTTCTTAGAATTTTAGAGGTAACCTTTAGCAAACCATTTCATGTCATGGCCATATGTACCCATAAGTTCTAAAAATGCATGATCAAAAGCCATAGCAAAAGCAAGGGACATGAAAATGAAAAGAAACAATAACACTGGAAAGCGGAGAAGCTAAAATTTCAGCCTGTACAGAAGGACACCCAATAAACCACAGTATAATCAAGCATAGAGCATATCAACTACCTTACTGCAGATTCTGGAGAACTATAAAGAACATAAGCTAATCCCTTCGACCGTCTTGTATCTTTGTCAACAACAACATGAACTTCGGAGACATTTCCATATTTGCTGAAGAGCTCATCCAATTCCTCCTCTCTGTTAAACAGCAAGGAAAGATGGAAGTGCTGAATGATTCATAGGCTAGGACAGTTGAATGCAAAAAAGGATGAGAAGTACTACGTTGCAGCATAAGGAAGATTACGGATGAAAGCCGGCCAGTTTTTGAAACGTCTGCTGCACCGTCTTCACTCGAAGACGGTTTCTCAGAGCTGGTCAACTGATTCTCAGACTGTTCAAGAGGCTCCTCGTCCTTCCGAAGAGCTTTTCCATTATCATCAAATAATGAATCAACTTCCATGCCACTACTGTCATCCAAATGTCTCTCAGCAGATGGTTTATTGTTTTCATCACTATCATCGTCGTTCTCAGTGTCACTGTCTGAATCTGACCATGCTTTTTTTACCTTACTCTTGAAATATTCCATATCTGAGACTACATCTTCACGAGCAAGATTCCGCGATTTTTTCCCCAATGACTGATCATTCAGAGTGGTATCCGTTTCAACCCCTAAATTTCCATTGACCTGCTTCTTCACTGATTTTTCTTCATTTACCTTCTTTGAAGAACTCACTCCATTTTCATCAACAGTGCTAGGAACCACAACATCATCATCCCACAGTTTCGACTTACTCCTTGGCTGCATCACTTGCAGAAATTCTCTGAGCTTAGGATCACCTATTTCGCCATTCTTTTTGCTGCCCTTGCGATCCGTTTTAAGGCCTTTGCTGGTATCCTTTTGACCAGAAACTGTCTTCCCGTCTTCAGTCTTCTTCTCTTTCTACTTGGAATACCGACTCCAAGGCCGAGGAATGTTCGGATCCCCGACTTTACGAGCGATCTGAGCCACACAAACAATTTGTAAGACCACAAAGGATTATGATCAGCCTACCAGCCTTTACTGTAATCACATTAAAACTTAATTTTAACTAACACGTAAGCCCCCTTGTTGGCCTATGCTGATCCATAGTTCATTTACTTCCTTGTAAACGTATCATATGTGAAATTCATTGTGCGTACCCTCGATTGATCAATTTTTATACATCCCAAGTCCTAAAATAAAATATCTGCATTTCTAAACTGACATAATTTGTCCTTCGTGGATCAGTATGAATAAATATCAAATAGCATGATTTGGTGTATTTATCTTAAAATGAAATTCACTGCATCTTGTTAACCCTCTTTGTTCTAAATCGTCTGTTCTATATACACATTTCATAGTTTAGTTGAGTACCAGTAAAGCTTTCCAAAGATCAAACAAGGCAGATATAGTCTACCCATTCATTATGTGGCTTTTCATATACCACCGAAACAAAGGAAAATCTTTGCCTTCATACATATAGTAATTGGAAAGTAAGGAAAAACTTTGCCTTCATATACCACCATTCAAATGATTCCAACCAAGACTAGTCCTGTAATATGCAACCAAGCATTTACAAAGTGACACACTAACTACAGTCTACTGATTACTTTCTTTTTTTAAGAAAAATGTGATAACTCTCATGAAAGCAAATGGCATCAGAGATCTTTAGTTCTAAAATGGTCCAAGGTCTTAAGACATCTGTCGTCTCTCGAGACGTGAAATCTGATGACACCACCTCAAGTCGCATCCCATGATGCTAAAACACAACCTCATGAAACAACACAAGGAACTAAAGAACTTACCTCGCAAGTAATCCTACAGGTATCCAAATACGAATTATTGAAATACTTGATAGCGTCCTCAGCCTCCTCCACCGTCAGGTACCCTATAAACCCGAACTGCCTACTCTTCCCATCACTGCACCATCCACACAACCAAACATCAGAATCACATACATCAACAAATCCCAAAACAGAACTAAACAAATTTCGGTCAAAGACATCACATTGTAAGCTTGAGTTTCGCATCAGTGACTTCCCCTCTCTGAGCAAAGAACTCCCTCAGCCGATCCTCGGTCACGTACTTGGGTATATTCTTCACACAAAGCCTCGACCTGAAAAATCCGGCACCAAACAACAAAAACACTCGAAAGTTTTACACATTGAAAGTGAAGTCCATCGATTCAACTTGAGACCCTAGGAGAGAGACTTACATGTTTGATCTGCGAGGTTTGATTTTTTCGTAGCTCTGCGAGGAAGTTTGGTGATCGATGTTTTTTGTGTTGCTGGTGTGTGTTGGAGGCGGAGAGAGATAGAGAGGAGAGGAGAGAGGTGCGGTGGTGGAGAGGTGGGAGAACAGCGGCGGATGGAGAGCGGGGCGGCGCGCGGCGGCGATGGCTGTGGTTTGATAGAGGAAGCGGCTGAAGCTCGCACCGGGTAGATTGGGTTTTTTCACTTTATAACTTTTCCAGTTTGGTCAAACACCTTGTACTCACCCCAAAGTTTTTTTCCAGTTTGATATCGTAGTTTTTGCTTCCAAAGTTGTCAAACTGCTTACAACTCACTAATAACGTAATAGGAGCTTTTAATCTTGATGATGGCCCGATGTCATACAGCAGCCAGCAAGTAACCAGCAAAAATTTACCTGCTTCATTCTCATAAGCTTCATCAGGAATGAAGCTGCTATAGCAAAAATTTACCTCCCTAGTTCCCCCGAATTATGACAGCCGCTATATTCTGCTGCTATATATTCCAAGTCTGTGTTCGAGTAAGTCGCAAAAATTTCGACCCAAAAGAAAGGGTTCGGCCACTCGCCCAGACAGGAACATCTTTGGTCAGTATCGTATACTACCATAACTTCGCCAGCAGAGTAATCAGGCTGCGGACACCCAACCAGGCAACTGCATACTGAAGCCAGATGCACAGATCAACCCAAAGGTGCTCGTCGAGTAAATGAAGAAAAGAGCCATAATCCACGGACCAGAAAATTACCCTGAGAAGGCACAGATTTAGCGTGGTGATTGCATCCACAGCTAGGCAAATACTTGGTCCGAGAACATCATCTGGAATCATTGTGACCGCATCCCAGCCATTTATGCAATCTTCCTTTTCACAGCAATGGGCTTGTACAGTGGATACCACAAGTCACGACAGCATGCCAAGGAGAAAATCCCCTGAACTATCCTGATCAGTGCTTTTCTTTTCGCTTCATAAATTTTGACACGTCCTTCTTCGTGTTATGGCATGTGATATTGTCAGAGAATTATGCAGTGAACTGCTTCAGCGGGATCCTTTGACAGCTGCTCCAGCAGCTATAATTCTCGTATATAGACTCGTATATCCAACAGAATCATCTATGAACGAGTTGTATCTTTCGCCTTTGATCAGTATCTATCACAAGCTAAACTCGCTGTTATAGATGTCACTCTCATCTGGCCCCGAATGCAAGGCCAACACCTCAACCGTGCTATATATCTCATCTGAGTCGGGATGAGATGAATCTGAAACAAGAAACCTGTGCATCTCATTCTCAAGCTCTATCCAACTGTATGCAGCAGTTTTCTGCACCTTTTTGTCTTGCATCGAGTGTCTCACCTTCAAGGAATCCTGCCACCTGCCTGAATTTGCATATATGTTAGAAAGCAGAACATAGTTTCCAGAGTTCTCTGGCTCCAATGCCTGTAACTTCCTCGCGACAAGCTCAGCAAGATCCGTATTGCCATGAGTCCTAGAGGCACTCAACAAAGCACCCCATATCACGACATTTGGTTCCACCTTCATCTGACATATAAACTCATAAGCTTCTCTAAGTTTTCCGCACCTACAAAAGAGGTCAACAATGCAAGAACAGTGCTGGATCTCGGGAACAATGCCGTGGA
The DNA here is from genome assembly GCA_035668315.1 of Drosera spatulata. Lineage (NCBI taxonomy): Eukaryota > Viridiplantae > Streptophyta > Magnoliopsida > Caryophyllales > Droseraceae > Drosera > Drosera spatulata. The sequence goes on along the minus strand of JAOVYX010020865.1, from coordinate 4,122 downwards.
CCGACAGCATGCTGTTGTAGTACTCCAAACCCAAGTCAACGAGGCCAACATGGGTGCACGCTGTTAGGAGGGCGACAAAAGTTATGTCGTTTGGTTCTACATTTGATTTCTTCATTTCTTGAAACACATTTAGAGCGTCCATGGCATGGCCATTGAATGCCAGTCCAGTGACAATGGAGTTCCAGGAGACGATGTCTTTCTCAGGCATATTATCAAAAACTTGGAGCGCTTTCTTTATATTTCCACACCTTGAGTACATACTTATCAGGGCCGAAGCCACGTAAACGTTTGAGTCATATCCCTCACTCCGTACGTAGCTTCCAACGCGCTCTCCGGTCTCTATTGAACCCAGTTGAGCACAGGCTGTTAAAACAATTGAAATAATTACATCACTCGGCTTGATCTTCTGTTGTTTCATGCACTCAAAGAGCTCCAATGCCTCGCTTGACCTTCCATTTTGGGCATAGCCAGCCATCATGGCACCCCACGTGACAATATCCCTATTCTCCATACGATCAAAGACTTCCCTTGCCTTATCTACATCCCCGCATTTTACAAACATCTCCAGCAACACAGTGGCGACTATCATATCCCTGAACACGTTGCTCTCATCCATGAACTTCTTGACCCTCAGCCCCATATCCAAGTCTCCCATTTTAGAGCAAACTGATAGCAGTATAACAAAGGTATATCCATTGGGCTCAAACCTCTCGGCCAACATCCTCTCAAAGAGTCTCATCGCTTCATGATGATCCCCTACGTGTGCATAGGCAGACATCATTGAATTCCAAGAAACAACCGTCCTCTCAATCATCTCATTAAACAATCCCCGAGCAGCCGATACATTGCCAGATTTCGCATACCCTGATATCAAGCAATTATAACTTACGACATCCTTCTCCTTAATCCCATCAAAGATCAACCTAGCACAACCTATGTCCCCTGCCTTGGCATAGAAATCCATAAACGCGGTCTGCGAAAACACATTACAATCCAACCCCGACTGCACCGCAACAGAATGAACCTGTTTCCCCAGCTCAACCGCCATCAAACCCGAACACGACTTAACAGCAGGCGGGACACTAAACCCGAATATCCGGGCATTCCTGGAATGCATCAAAACAAATATGTCTACAGCCTCCTTATTCAATGACTGCTTAGAATACGCTGCAACGAACATGTTGTATAACGTTGGGCTTGGTTGAGGCATTTCGTCGAACGTCTTGCGTGCATACCCGGTAAACGACAGGTTAAGCAGCCACTCGACGAAGATGGGTTTGAGGGATTGATGATTATTGGTGATGATTCTAGCGTGAACTTGCTTGAGTTGAGCAATGCTGAGACGAGAATTGGGTGTTAGCAATGCGCGGGTTTCCATCGAAGGACATGTATGTGACAAACACGTACAAGCAAAAATATCAAAGATGTCTTGCCAATGCGAAAAATCGAGCATGTTTTGAAGACACAACTGGTTCGGTTTCGGCCCTGTTTGACTGAGATCAAACTAGTTTATAATGAAGGGTCAACCCAACTAACACAATTTGACAAATCCTTGCCACGTGATTGGAGACAGGATTTTTTTTGTCATCGAATCAATCTTTCTAACATGATATATGATTTAACAAATTCTTATCATGTCGTTAAAAAAAGAATGATTTATCATCAAATCAATCTTTTTAAACAACCTACTTTCATGCATACACAAGCATTAAACAACACATTCATGTCAAAATGAATCATTATTAGATACTTGGGAATAAAGAGAGATAAACAGAAGACACATTCAATTGTCAAAAAAAAAAACAGAAGACACATTCAAGCCCTATATCACATTGCATTCAACATAGACAAAATAAAACAGGAGGATGACTTGTTCAAAGCATATACATTCAGTACAAGTAGGAACGATACGAAGATGGAGGAAGCCTAGCTCCAGGGCTAACGCTTAAACCAACGCTAGGGTTATCACGTTCGGTCACAGAATCTGCGAACTGATAAAGATCAGATGACCCCATGGACGGACGACCGGGAAGCCCTGCAAACCGTTCAACTAAAGAGGATGGCTGTTCTAAGAAGCTGCGGCTTGGATATAAAGACTGACTTGGAACCATTGGTCTATCAGGGAAAAATCCATCCCGAATGATCTGCGAGTCATGATCGCCATAAAACCTCTCCCGATGATACGCCAACGTTGAAGATGGGGCCAAACTTGGATGCGCTGAAACACCATCCCATTGAAGATCTGCCCTCAATCTTGCCCCCAGGCGGTTTACGGGATAATATGCAGGGGAAGGGTCACGGTGCCATATTGGGGCAGCTGGATAAAGACTACTCCTCGGGGAGAACCCAGTACCGGAGAGGTGTGGTGGAGGGTACGCCTCCTGCAAGCCATTGGACCGGGAAGGTGTAGAAGATGTCTCGCCGGTAACCCTAGAGCGTTTATTAGCTTGATTTTCTGAGCTTCGGGACAGGTCGTCATCTTCTTGTTTTCTCTTTGCCCAATCAGACACCTCTTTCTCCAACATCGTTATTGTGTCCTTCAGTTGCCACCCAGGGAGAAGATTTGCTGGATCAACTTTGTGGAATTCTAAACACTCGGCTACGGATCTCAGGCCATCCAGCAGCTTTTGCTTAGCTTTAATCTGCAGAAAACAATACTTTAACGTCATCAGAAACGAACATTAACAAAAATGTAGGTTCAATGGTGTCTTGAATGGTAAGCGGCACAACTTCCCAATGCCAGTTCAATGGTCCCATGATTCATGCTATTGGGTGCCACCAGGTTTTCCAAGGGAAACTTGCAAGGAATTGACAAAAATGCAAGAACAAGAAGATAGGTGAATAATACCTTCAGAGCGGGCGGCCCCTTCATTTCATCACATTCTTCCTTCAACTTATGCCGGAAAGACATCAAAATTCGCATAGGAGAACACTTATACTCCAGCTGAAACATGTAGACTAAATCCACAGCTTCAACTTCTAACCGGTTACCCTTCATGTGCTCGACTATATCTGTCAAATAAGATTTGCAGAAGACCCAGTGAGGCAAACTATCAACATATTCTATCATCCAGTGTGAATATATATATATTATATCAGGGATACTAGATAGAGCAGAAATTGAACGAACCAGTCAACTCATCAGTCTTTCAAAGATTATTGTATGGGGAAAAGGAAGAGTAGCATCGGTTTGTTGCAAATATGCTGTGATTTTAGCTAGCTGAGAGCCATTACTAGCAGTGTTGGCGACAAGAGGGATTCAGCTACGACACTATTAACACAAAGCCACTATTAGATTAGTAATCGAATGTCCACCGGAAAGGAAAAGTTTGATCTGCACCTAATCAAATAAAGGCGGGATATAAATCATGAATTATACGCAGCACACAGATGTGATGTATAGACAGTTATAAATTAGTTGTCTAAAGTACAACAGAAAAATATGTAAAAATGCAATAAGTAAATGCAAACAGCAGTCTTTGAAGGTCCTCAATCCACAATGAAGTTGATAATTTTTATTCAAAAAAAGTTAGGGATGCATCAATTGTTTTCAAACGTCAGGGATATGATTAGTCATGTGTTTGTGGTCATCTGACCAAAGCTTGAAAAAAGAAGATTAAAAATTCCACCCAAAATTAAAAATCAAGAACAATGTTGTCGATAGGAATATAGGCATATAAAGCGGCCTTCCAAAACATACAAGGATGACATGGCTCTTTCCTAGACTACATCCCAGCACTGCTGGTGCAATTTTCTCCAACATAGTCTCTGCAAATTGACACATCCATATGTTTGGGTCTATAATCATAAAGGAAAAGTTTGTCAAAAGCTATTATTATATGACAAACTACATCCCAGAGTTTTTTTTTTTTCAAAAGCTATTATTGTAACAAACAACTGAACAAGCATATGAAAAAAATAGATAAAACCCCATTTAAACTGTAATTGTGAGTACGTCGAAGACGAGTTCAGCATTTAACTACCTGGTATCCTCGGAACTAGAGCGGTTGACTTACGAAGTGCCTCTCCGATCTCTCTTGGACTGCTTAACCGTAATAACCTCACCAAATCTTCCCTGGTAAATACGCTAGGGATCCCAAAACAACTCACAAGGAGAAGCAA
>JAOVYX010020864.1:0-16475 GCA_035668315.1 Drosera spatulata | reverse complement strand
ACACTAACTTGCCAAGTGAAAGAGAACTCAGCGTAGTAAGTGTTGATAGATGGATCGAGGACATTGATGAGTCGATTATTTACACACACAACCCGATGGTGGCTCCTATACCTTGTAGTTTCAATATTTTGAAGAGTCGCATAACTGAGCTTCAAGACAACCAAAAGTTGATGATGGAGATGCTCCAAGAGATGAAGCTTGCATAGGAGCCCATAGCAGATGAAGTCAATCATATTTGTACGATCCTAGAGTTTCAAAGCGGAATGGATGGCATGATTAGAGATATATGAAATGGGTTCAGAACCTTTGGTTGTTTCTTGGGTGCACCTTAGCTAACAGGTATTCTTTTTTCCTCTTCGCTTTATTTTATTTTTACATTGAAAACAATGTACTGATTTAGCTTAGGGGAATTTTTAGGGACGATGAGTTGTTTATTCAGAGTCTTTATAAGAGTTCAAAGAAAAAAAAAACAACAAAAACACGAAAAAAAACTTGTTTTTAAATCTATGACTTGAGCAAAGTAAGATGATGATTTATGCCATAATAAATGTTGCACTAGTACATGTAGTTGAATATTGTCTCTAAGAAAGTTCTGAATCTTTGCTAATATCATTCTAGCACATTCCTATGAGATGACCTTTTTCATGTGTAGATAGCGCTTAAGTAGTGACTTGAACTGTAGCTAGACACTTAAAAAATAAAAGAAAACCTTCGTGATCCCTTTTTATGCCATCCTTTCATTTATCCACCACTTATAAGGGAGCATGAAGTGGTTTTTAAATTTTTTTGAAGAAAATTTTTGATTTCTTTTGTTTATTAAACATCCGTTTTTTCATGATAGCCCTCATGCTATTTTTGATTACTGAAGAATGTTCTAGACCTACTCAGAAAAAAAAAAAGAGATAAAAAAAAAGAGAACAAAATTGCAAAGCAATGTTATAAGGTGCTTTGTTCCTTACCTCGGTAATCAAAATTACCATCCACGGATAAAAGGGGGGACATGGTATTTGATAATATCGCTTGAAAAAAAAAAGATACATATCCAGTAGGAAGTCTAGACCTCCTTTGAGACCTTGGTGGCTTTGGGAATGATCCTATATAAGGAAACAACAGAGTGAAAAGAAAAAGAATTTTGATTTGAGTTTTCAAAGTGTTTTGTTTTGCTACAACTCGAGAATCTGCTTGGTGTGAAGGACCATGAAAGGGAATGATTTGAGGAATAGCTAGATGTGATGTGAATAAAGATTAAGGATGACTTGTGATTAATATTCTTTCGACATGTGTTCAGGATTTTAGGCAATCTGATTACTTTGATGCTCGAGCTAAAGAATTTTTGATTTTTGCTAGTTTTTCTTCATTTCGCATTTATTTCTTTGTTTTGAGTCTAGACTTTGCTTAGGGACAAGCAAGGATTTAGCTTAGGGGAATTTGATGTGTATGAAAACACAAATCATTTCTTTATTCTAAATGTTTGTTTTATTCCATTTGTATTGTCTAATTTATGTTTTTAGCGTCATTTTGTCTTGGAATATTGATGCTGCTGTGCTTTCAGATTTTTGGCAGATTGACGTGAAGTTAGGAGCAAAAACGAAGAAGAATGAAAAAAATAGCAAGTCATGAGCTCAAAAAGCTGCATTTCACGATTCATCGTCGTTTCACTTGCTTTGAGAGTTTATACGGTAATGTTTTATAACGCTCAGCTAGATTAGCATGTTTAGATGTCTTGTATAAGTTTTTAGAATTTTTGGACGTCGTTTAGTATTTTTAGTTCTAGTTTTAAGGTAACAGTGCACCTGTCGCGGGCACGACAACCAAGCATCGTGGGTGCGACGATATTATTTCAGTAGATCTTCAAATTTTAACTGGTCGCGGGCTCGACATGCATTATCACAGCCGCGACGTGCCTCTAGATGGAAAATATCAACTTTCAGCCGTCGGATGGATCTGGACTCGAACCCTCGCCTATAAATACTTCTCCTAGGGTTATTCTAAGCAGAAGACAGAGGAGGAAATGCTCAAGGACGGCAGAGGCGATCAAGGGGACGCGAGACACAAGAAAGACGAGCCTAGGAGGTGATTTTGGAGAGATTTTGATCCGCAACGCATAGCAACCCGTTGGACATTGGTTTGGTACGCTACGTACGCTGTAAAAGACTTGTTCTAAGTTTGTCAAACTCAACAGAACGATTGTTTACATTGCTTCGTTTAATTCCATGCTTTATTCAATGCTTATGTGTGAGTATTCATTAGTAGGGTGGTGTTGATTTGTTTTGATGACATTAGATCATGAGATGTTGATTATATGACATAAACCAGGGATGGTTGATGATGAAATGATGCATGTAACCTGTTACAATTAACATATAACATGTGTTTATTAGATTGATCACCTAATATGCATAGGTTAAAGTCATAAATCACGCTAAGTGATTTTGTTAGTAGCTAATTGATAAAATATGATTTAAGCTAATTGTCATATACAATCAATGGTTTCATATGCAAGTAACATGATTAGTTTAAGCTAATTGCTATGATTTTTATGAATGTTAAGTTCCAAGTTATGATTAAACTCCTATGTTCAAATCATGTTTGAGCTAATTGAAATTATTTAGATCTCTTGAGTTAGTTTAACTATCCGAGCTAATTGGAAGTTAGAAGCTAAGGAACGTAGTGAATTAAGCCAAAATTCATTACAGACATTCCATATTAATCATCTCATCTAAAATTCAGGAACATCCATGATTGATCTAAGTGATTTAAAATAATTCAACCATCGTCCCTACATTTCTCCAAACTAAAGAAAACTCTGTTGTATCTCATATCTATCTTAGTTTCTATTCTACCTAGTTAGTTTAGTTTTAAGTAGTTTCTTACAACAGACAACCCCCCCTCCCCAAACCTTAATTTTCATATTTGTAGTAGTTCTTTATCGTGACTAAAGAAAGATAAATAATATAGCGACCGTCCTTGTGGTTTCTACCCTTACTTCCACTACTGTATTAATTTTATATTCTTAGAGTGAAAGTGAGTGCATATAAATTCTAATTTGACGTGCCTACGACAACGCGCATCAAACCTGGCGAGGTGGTGTGGTGTGACGAGAGATCGAAGGAGACGGCGGTAAGTTTAGTATTTTTTCAAAGATTGTAGCTCCTAATTTTATTTTATTTTTTTGTTAATAACTAATTGAATTATTTTTTAAAATCAAATAGCAAATATCCGAGTTATATATTTTTGTTATTTTAGGCTCAGTACTCCGTACTGGAGAAGGAGCTCATGGATTTACTGTTTGCAGAGATGCAGCCCGGTACAGAGTCGACCGAGAAAGAGATCGACGACGCACAGAGCCAGGCGTACCTCCAGACGACTGGGTGCAAGAAAGGGCGTGTGTATGGTCTTGCGTCCGCCAGCTCCATGTTCTACTAGAAGGACGCATTGTCCTCGAGTGGAAAGGGGTCTCCCTTAATCGATCCACGTGAATTCGCGGAGTTGAAGGAGAGCAATGCGGTGTTGACGGCACGCATTGACGAGCTGACACAATTGATCCAGTGGCTGTCGCATCAGTATCAGTGTTGTAGCAACCCGCTTGATCGGCCTCCTCATTGGCCTCATGATCCACCGTGTCCTCCCGGCACGCCCGAGCAGACTCATGTGTTTTAGGCTTTCTTGTTTAGGGCTTTTGTTGGATGTTTTGGTTATTTAGACAATAGTACCATGTAACTTGTTTAATTTTAATTATGATATGTAACTTGCATGTATGGTTGGTGTTCTATGTTGGTTTGACACCCCAAAAAATATAACTCGAATGTATGGTTGTTTGTACAGAGCAGACGAGGCTCCAATTCAGCTTTTTTTTTATTATTTTTTTTTTCCTGAAAACCAAATTTGCGATGGAAAAACACCCTTTCGTTATTGATCTACGACAGATTTCGTTGTAAATCAATGCAATCCAGGAATAAGGGTTTGCGACGAAAACATGGAGTCCGTCGCTAATTTGCTACATATTCTGTCGCAATTTAGCGACCACCCATGCCTTCCGTCACAAACCTTCTGGAAACAGATTCTATAACTAACTTCTCTTCTGTCGCTGATTTACAACGGTTCCATCGCTAATCTGTGACGGATTTTAAAACGTCGTCGCTAAATAAATTAGATACTATGTTTTTTTTGCAACAGTCAGTTCCAGTCGCAAGTCCGTCGCTAAACACTGTTTACGATAAAATTTATGACGGAAATGACTGTCGTAAACGGCCTAGATTTTTGTAGTTGCAGTGGAAGCAGTTGAGAGCCCGATTCAGTGTATTTCATTGGCTGATTTGGTGGATTATATCCATCAGTGGATTTGTATTGAATTTGTCCCATCTTTTTTACTTTTAAAACTTTGGGACAATCAAATTGGGGTATTTTTGTTGGTGTACAAATAACCCATGTAACAAACAACTCTTTGTATTTTTTTCATATAGTAGATTTTATCAACGGTCGTGAGTTTTTCTTCCCCTAGAGGGGTTTCTCAATTTAAAAAATTGTCTCTACTTCCTTTATTGTTTGATCATTTGAGCATATCGATCCTAACAAGTGATATCAGAGCCTGGATCAAATAAACACATAAAGTGAAGGAGTGATTTACGAACCTTAATCGATTGGATTGGGTGATCGATTGAATTGGCATCAACGATCGACATCACACAATTTCCAACGATCATCTTTGTTGTTCATCTTGGGGATCAAAGATCATTCCTTTAAGGTACTCTGATTAAGTTGGAGCCATAACGGATGAAGGAAAGATCAAGGTCAAAAAATTCGATGGATCGAATTTCATATTTTTGGAAGATGTAGAAGAAGGATTATCTCTATCAAAAGGACCTTTATCAACCTTTGGGTGGAGAAAAGGAGTAGTCGGCGGACATGGATAAAAAGAAGTGGGATCTTCTTGATCAAAACACGTTAGGGGTTATTCACCTTTCGCTTTCATCGTTTATGACGTTCAACATCTCCAAAGAGAAGACAACTGAAGGTGTTATGAATGCATTAACAAAAATATACAAGAAACCCTCAGCTTAGAACAAGGTTTTCCTGATAAAACACTTTTTCAATATGAGAACAATCAAGAGTAAGCCTATGACAGAGAATTTGAATGACATAAATACGGTGCCTAGTCAGTTGAAGTCAGTTGGGGTAACCTTCGGACATGAAGTACTTGCTTTGGCTATGATATCCAGTTTACTGGATAATTGGATAGCTTAGTGATGACTGTTAGCAACTCGTCAGGGGGAAAAACTCTAAAATTCAAGGACGTTACTAACACACTTCTGAACGAAGAAACCCATATGAATAATTTCTCAACTTCAGATGCTACTAATGGTGCCCTTAATGTTGAAGGTAGAGGTAGAACTTCAAAGAAGGACAGGAACAAAGGCAGAGGTCTATTTGAGTCTAGGGGCTTGAGGGTCTCAAGAGGTGGAGTTACGTGCCGGAACTATGAAAATAAAGGACATCGCATTCATGAATGTCCAACATGTTGAGGTTGTCGATTTCTTCATACCCTCGATTGATGGACGCTACATCGAGTCAATACGTGGGTTCTGCCCAATCAGGATATCTAATAGATATAGTCTCGTGCTTATGTTAGTTTGTGAAGAAATTGGTTCAAATAGTGGAAGTTGAGGCGTTAAGCATGTGCCATACGGCAGGACGCATGGCCATACGTCCTGATTTCCTAGAGTCCCTGTGCACGGGTTGGGAGCCGTGCTGTATGCCATACTGGAGACACTGGACACGACCCACGCAGGCCGTGCGTCAGGCACACGGGCAGTGTCTCGGGCTCTTGTGCAAGAGTTGATTTGTTTAAATCTTTTTCTTAAGTGGGTCTATAAATATAACCCTTATATCTAGTCAATAGGATGAGTTAAGGTTGATCTAATATGATATATAATCCTCTCTTCACATGGTGAATTGCTACCAAGGTTTTTGATGGTTTGTTTTCCTACTACTCAGATTTCTCACGTTAATTCGTATGTAATTTATTGTCAATTTTCTCAATGTAGTATCTTGAATCTTTTCACTATAAAGAAGACTAATATGAAAGAAGATAAAGATTCGATAAATGCTTCGAACAAATCTGATTCATTCGAACAAATCTGATTTAGTCACACTCTACCTAAATCCACCCTTTCGTCTTTTAATTATTCTATTAAGTATAAAATAATTAAGACATAAAATTGATTACTCCATCAAATCAAAATTTAATACCCATAATATCCTCATGACATTCAATGAAAATGACATTCCATGAAATGCCATATTGTTTTGTGCCATCTTCCTACTTCCTATTATAACTAGAAAGTTAAGACTTTCCGTCATAGAGCCCCATAACCTTCTACGCCCTAAAATAGTTCCAGTTACAGTTTCTCACAGATTGAAAGTGTCCGGAATTGCTAATTCATCCTAAGGGAGATAACCTTCTTAATTTAGATAGTATATTGATTGATTGATATTGATCATTATCATCATCATCAATGCATGTTAGTGCTTTTAACTCTAAGGATAATAATGACTATCAAATATAATACTGCCCTCGTATCATACTATTTGCACTGTTGTTCTATTTCAATTATCTCAAAATATATGTATTATTTTCTTTTTCTATAATCTTTTCACATAAACAATAACAAATCTATTTAATCTGGTATAGTACACTTCATTATCTCTTTTCACAGTTATTAAAGTGAACCTCATCATCTCAAAAAAAAAAAAAAAAAGATATATTTTTCATAAAAATTTAGCATAGACATAAATTTCCGTGATGGGATAAAGTGCTTCATTTATTTCGAAAGGAAGGGATTAATAATAATAAACATAGGACAATGCCAAATCTAGAGAAAAAATAGTTAAGTCTAGAGTAATTTTACATTTTTGGTAATAAAAATATTAATCTCAAAACATATTCTCTCTTAAATTAGCCTTTCGTACGACGATCAGACGTATTTTTTTCGTAATGTTGCGGGTTGATCAAGACGCTATTTGATATGAAAATGAGATTTTGTATTCATGTGTATAGAATAATAAAAAATACGTAGAAGTTGCAAAAATTATGAAGCACATGTAATAATACCTACTCCCTCTGTCCTAATTTAATGGAAACGTTTTAATCCGGTATAAGAATTTATGTGTGTGTTGAACTACATAGGTAATGATATTTTTATCCTCGTGAATGTGTGAGAGAGAGTAATAAGAAATAAAATAATAATAATAATAATGTGATATAAAATAGGGATGTTTTGATAGTGGTGTGTGAATAGGTTTTCTTAACCTATTGGTGAGTGCCAGAAACATTGTGTGGGACGAGATGAAGTGAGTGCCTTTTATTCCAACTCACAAACAGTCACTAAAACCTAATGGTGACTTAGCCTATAACAAAACCAGCTTTGAGAGTTTATACGGCAATGTTTTACAACGCTCAGCTAGATTAGTATGTTTAGATGTCTCATATAAGTTTTTAGAATTTTTGGACGTTATTTAGTATTTTTGGTTTTAGTTTTAAGGTAACAGTGCACCTGTCGCGGGCAATCCTGATGTCGCGGGCGCGACAACCAAGCGTCGCGAGCATGACGTTATTATTTCAGCAGATCTCCAAATTTTAACTGGTCGCGGGCGTGACAGGCATTGTCGCGGCCGCGACGTGCCTCCAGATAGAAAATATCAAGTTTCAGCCGTCGGATAGGTCTGGACTCGAACCCTTTCCTATAAATACCTCGCCTAGGGTTATTTTAAGCAGAAGACAGAGGAGGAAACGCTCAGGGACGGTAGAAGCGATCAAAGGGGTGTGAGACGCAAGAAAGACGAGTCTAGGAGGTGATTTTGGAGAGATTTTGATCCGCAACGCATAGCAACCCGTTGGACATTGGTTTGGAACGCTACGTGCGCTGTAAAACACTTGTTCTCAGTTTGTCAAACTCAGCAGAATGATTGTTTACATTGCTTCGTTTAATTCCATGCTTTATTCATTGCTTATGTGTGAGTATTCATTAGTAGGGAGGTGTTGATTAGTTTTGATGACATTAGATCATGAGATGTTGATTATATGACATAAACCAGAGGTGGTTGATGATGAAATGATGCATGTAACCTGTTAGAATTAACATATAACATGTGTTTATTAGATTGATCACCTAATATGCATAGGTTAAAGTCATAATTCGCGCAAAGTGGTTTTGTTAGTAGCTAATTGATATAATATGATTTAAGTTAATTGTCATATACAATCAATGGTTTCATATGCAAGTAACATGATTAGTTTAAGCTAATTGCTATGATTTTTATGAATGTTAAGTTCCTAGTTATGATTCAACTCCTGTGTTCAAATCTGTCGCTTTGTTTCATGCTATTTCCAGTAGGAACTTCTTCAAGAACTATGTGCAAGATGAATTTAGGTAGGGTGTGCCTTGGAGATTTCAAGCTTTGCGAGATAGTTAGGAAAGCTGATATGAAAGTCCAAATGAAGAATGGAAAAATGTTAAGCTTGAAAGATGTTAGGCATGTGCCCAAACTCATAAAGAATCTGATTTCTGTGAGACACCTATTAGACGATGGGTGCATTATCATGTTTGATACTGACCAACGGAAGATCATAAAGGATTCTATGGTGTTTGAAATTTGATCGTCTCATGTTAGAAAACGGTTACAAATGTTGCCACAAGGACCATCGTTATTACTTCAAAAATTTTGTTTATTCCTATATTATTTTGCTGTTGTAGGTAGATAATATGTTAGTTGGAGATGCTGACATGAGCACAATCAACAAGAGTAAAGAGACGATGGTTAGGTAGTTCTGTATGAAGGACTTGGGTGTTGCAAAATAGATTTTGGTTCTCATAACTTAAAGAAACCGAAAGAATAGACACTGCAACATGCGAGGTCTTTGATAGCGTTTTTTTTTCTAGCTTTTTTTTTACCATCTCCATAGATTTACAACCGTTACCATAGATTTTGATCAAGAAAATCATGCATAAAACTATTGTAATGCTTTTATAACCGCTATCTTTGATGAACTGTTGCAATAGATCGATTTGATAACGCTTTTTTTGTAACACTTTACTCACGTTACAAACGCTACAATAGAGATATCTATTGCAACGGTTGAAAACGTTGTCATAGTAATTCCGTCGCAATAATTGCCAATTGAGAAAAATAATAAATTAATTGATTCCCAAAAAAATAAAACAAAATTTCATCACCCCCAATGGTCTACCACAAGACTAACAACGTTGAGGTTCATGATTCGAATCCTCGTAACTATGAAAATTTAAATGATTTTATTTAAGTCGGTCGTCGGAGGTCAACCGTCACCCGTCGGAGGTCACCTTACCTCCTGTACATATCTATGGTGGCATTTTTAAACGTTTTGAGGCGTTACCTTAGAAGTTATGATAGCGTTTTTAATTTTTTTCTTAAAGATATATGGCAACATTTTTATTAAGCGCTGCCATATCATACATAAACGCTACCACAGGCTATGGCCATAACGGTTTAGATAGCGATTGTCAAACCGCTATCATAGATCAATGATTGCGATTTTTTGATCTTTTGCAGCGTTTTTGAACCGTCACTAAAAGCCTAACATGTTGTAGTGAGAGAGGTAAAGCTTTGTTAAGAGGATTATGAGTTGAAGGCGTTAAGAGAGATTCAATATAAAGAATATCAAATTAGTGTCTACTCCTTAAACTGGATTTTTTTTTTTTACCTTTTTCAACATTTTTGAACTGCCACTGAAAGCCTAACATGTTGTAGTGAGAGAGGTAAAGCTTTGTTAATAGGATTATGAGTTGAAGGCGTTAAGAGAGATTCAATATAAAGAATATCAATTTAGTGTCTACTCCTTAAACTGGACATTTTCGAAATATTTCACGGTGACACAATCCAAAATCTGATGAGGAAAATGATAAGATGACAAGAGTCCCTTATGCTTCTATGGTTGGTAGCCTCATGTGCGCTAAGCTCTACACGAGACCAAATATTTTTCAAGCAGTGAAAGTTGTCAGTAGGTATATATTTAATCCTGGTTTTCAAAATCGAAATGTTATCAAATAGATTTCTAGATATCTTACGGGTACCCAAGATATGGTATTGTTTGTTAATGGTGTAAAGGTGAGACTATGGTTTTTCAAATTCTGACATGATAGGTGATGGCAATATGAGGAAGAGTACTATTGGTTATGTTTTTACTTTAGACAGTGGTTCCATCTATTGATAATATGACCTAACTAATAACTATGCGTTTTAGTTATGAATGGTACCAAATAACACATCATGATTTGAGCGTTTCATCATGAATAGTTATGATTGATTGCATGTAATGAAACAGCTTAAGCGTATCACTATTTTATTCATGTTTGACATATTCTCATGTTCTTATTCAATTTTCTTATTCCTAATATATGCATGCGTTATGGTATGTTAGAGATGAGTAAGATAGGTTGATTATACATGCGTTGCGATAATCAACACTCTAGTGAATATGAATTAGAAGACCTTTAATTCGCAACCAAACCTTTCATAATAACAAATCTATATGATAATCATCCATGATTGATCCTATGAAGTTAGAATGGAGTTAATCAATTCCCTATATTTTAATAAAATAATAAACACCTTATTCTATATCTCTAGTTAGTTACGTAGCTTTAGTTTAATTTACTTGATTAGATTAGCTTAATTATTTTATATTTATAAAACCCCCCAAACAATTATATTTTCATAATTCTAGCAGAGTTCCTTAAGAATTAGTACAACCTTAATAATTAATTATAATCATCTTTATAAAATCGATCCCTACTTCCATCATTATATTATCAATTTAATGAGAATGTGAAAGGTGAAGAAATAACCGAAATAAAAAGTCATGTCAAATCAAAATTTCTAATAGTATCCAGTCTCGTTCTTTTGTCATTCACAAATCACAGTGAAAGCTGGTAAAGGACAAGAGCTTTGTGCTCTCTAATGCCTGATTTGATACCTCATGGAAGTTGATATTGACATATAATTAAATGCTTTCATTTTCATGTTGAATTTCACTATCATGTTGAAGAGTAAACTAACCATTTCACTTTTGATTCTGGAATTAGGAGAGGGGCTTGAATGAATATCTAGGCATACAAACAAAATTTGTTTGATTGGATTAACTTAATCTAGATAACAATGGAAGAGATTCGAAGAAGAAGAAATTCGAAGAGGTTTTCGTCTACCTCTCTCCAGGAATAGTGATGTCAAAACACCAACACAAAACCATCGGGGCGATCTTATCACGGAGAAACAAAAAACTTACGAATTGTTTTGGATGAAGAGCCTGTTGGTCATGAACTTGATAGCTTATTTTTCGTAACTGATGTGCATTGGTTTGTAGAAGGGGGTATGCAATGATGAAAAATGGTTATGAGAAAAGTAATTCATCTTTTAATTATTCTATTAAGTATAAAATAATTAAGACATAAAATTGATGTCTCAATTAAATCAAAATTTGATACCCATAATATCCTCATGACATTCAATGAAAATGATATTCCATGAAATGTCATATTGTTTTGTGCTGTCTTCCTACTTCCTATTATAACTAGAAAGTTAAGACTTTTCGTCACAGAGCCCCATAACCTTCTACGCCCTAAAATAGTTCTAGTTGCAGTTTCTCACAGATTGAAAGTGTCCGGAGTAGCTAATTCATCCTAAGGGGGATAACCTTCTTAATTTAGATAATATATTGATTGATTGATATTGATCATTATCATCATCATCAATGTATGTTAAGTGCATTTAACTCTAAGGATAATAATGACTATCAAATATAATACTGCCCTCGTATCATACTATTTTCACTGTTGTTCTATTTAAATTATCTCAAAATATATGTAATATTTTCTTTTTCGATAATCTTTTCACATAAACAATAACAAATTTATTTAATCTGGTATAATACACTTCACTATCTTTTTTCACAGTTATTAAAGTAAACCTCATCATCTCAAAAACAAAAAAGATATATTTTTCATAAAAATTTACCATAGACATAAATTTCCATGATGGGATAAAATGCTTCATTTATTTCGAAAGAAAGGGAATAATAATAATAAACATAGGACAATGCCAAATCTAGGGAAAAATAGTTAATTCTAGAGTAATTTTACATTTTTGGTAATAAAAATATTAATCTCAGAACATATTCTCTCTTAAATTAGCCTTTCGTACGAGGATCAGACGTATTTTTTCATAATGTTGCTGGTTGATCAGACGTTATTTGATATGAAAATGAGATTTTGTATCATGTGTATAGAATAATAAAAAAATACGTAGAAGTTGCAAAAATTATGAAACACATGTAATAATGCATGCTCACTCTGTCCTAATTTAATGGAAACGTTTTAATCCGATATAAGAATTTATGCGTGTTTTGAACTATATGGATAATGATATTTTTATCCTCGTGAATGTATGAAAAAAAATTATAAAAAATAAAAATAATATGATATAAAATAAGAATTTTTTGATAATAATATATAAATAGGTTTTCTTAATCTATCGGTGAGTGCCAGAAACATTGTGTGGGACGAGATGAGGTGAGTGCCTTTTATTCCAACTCACAAACAGTCACTAAAACCTAATGGTGACTCAGCCTATAACACAACCACACCACTACGAGGCGAGGTGCCAATTTGGCATAGCAGTAGCTGGCAAAATTATGTTCACACACCCGCCCAAGTCCAACCTCTCCATCGTTGTGGCCCATAATCGGACAAGTCTTCAAAATTCACCATCCATTCGCCGCAACAATGCACAACGTCTCCAATTCCCCCAATGTCAAAGAAACCTCTTACGTGTCATTTTCCCATCAACCAACCAACACAACACAAAACTGCCCATTCCAAACCCAAAATAGAATGCTGCTGTCCATTCTCAGACCATCCAAACTCTCTCCCACACACTTCCCACATTTCCCACGATCCAAGACTGGATATCTTCAACGAGGTTGTTGTTGTTGTTGTCGTCGTCGTCGTCGAGGATGATGATTTCCGGTCCGAAACTGGAGTCCAGTTCGGCCCGTGACGCGGCGCAGCGGGTGCCGGGATTGAATCCGAGTGAAATCGATGCGGTTGCGGAGGAGACGGTGAGGAGGTACTTGGTGGTGTCGTCGGGGGCTGGATCGTCGTCGGCGTCGAGGGGGAAGAGAGGTGGGAAAGGCGTGGCTATTGTTTGGTTCAGGAATGACTTGAGAGTGCTGGATAATGAGGCGTTGGTTAAGGCTTGGGAGGAGTCTGAGGTTGTTTTGCCGGTTTATTGTGTCGATCCGAGGCTGTTTGGTGGCGCCACGCATTACTTTGGGTTCGCGAAAACCGGAGGTCTGGTTGTTTGATGAATGCTGCAGTTTAAGTTCGAGTTTCGATTCGTCTCTCTTTAGTTTATGTACTAGGAATTGATTCTGGAATCTTACTACAGTATTGCCTTTTGACTATAGCTGGAAACCTGTTGAATTTGGCAATGTAAAATCTGCAATGGAATTCTTGACAGTAAGTAGGTAAAAAATTGTTTCTACTTACGACAGTTGGATTAAGTTAGACCTTTTAATCTTTTGAAATTGGGTGAAATTATCATATTACTTCTGTCTTTTGAAATTGTGGGTGAAATTGACAAATTGGGTGAAATTGGATTGATATCCGACATGATTCATAATGTTGGAGTTAACAACACCAACCCAAGCCCAAGATCTATTATAAGCCCAAACCCAACGTCCATAACTTAACCCTTTGATATTTTGTCTAGATTTTTATAAGGGTAGGTTTTAGAATATTTTCTAGAATGTTCTATGATAATATCTATGGAAAGATCCCTACAGTTATTCTTGGAGAACTCTAGAGAGTTTCTCTTAACCGTTGGATCGTTGTAATCCTCACCGTCCATTAGAGGAGTTGAGTAGTATAAATAGGGGTAATGTCATTATTGTAAGATTACCCAAAACAAGTAAGAGTCTTCAAGGTAAAAGAGTGAGTTGTGTCCACAAAATATATAGTGTTTTCATTGAGTCAAGAAATTTAGAGGTGTGAGTATTGTATCGTTTTGACAATATCAATAAAGTATCTTGTTTTGGTCACTCTCTCATCCCCATAAACTCTACAAGTGCTATCAGAGCCATGGTTTGTTAGTGGGTGGAAAGATCGTCGGTCTGATTAATTCGAGGTCCCGAAGTTATGGCGGATCTTTCAAATGGACTTGAGAAACTCAATGACAACAACTACAGTTATTGGAGTACATGCATAGAATCCTATTTGTAAGGACAAGATATTTGGAAGGTTGCGAGTGATAATGAGATTACACCACCCTCCATAGAGCATGTCGATGTATATAAGAAGTGGAAAATCAAAGTTGGGAAGGCTATATATGTCTTTAAGACAACCATTGAAAAAGAGTTGATTGAGCACATACATGAAGCAAATACTCCGAAAAAGATATGGGACACGTTCAAGTCACTCTTCTCGCAGAAGCATGATGCCCGACTCCAACTTTTGGAGAATGAGTTGATGTCTACAAAACAAGGAGGTATGTCTATCAATCAATACTTCATAAAAGTAAGAAATTTATATCGGGACATATCTCAATTAGATCCAGAGTCCAAAATTAGTGAGTCCAGGATGAGAAGGATCATCATCCATGGACTGAGGCCAGAATATGCCGCATTTGTTATGGCAATACAAGGATGGCCTACTCCACCATCCTTCACGGATCTGGAGAATCTGTTGCCCAATCAAGAGACTCTGACTAAACAAATATCGGTGTTTCCACAAAGAGTGAAGAAGATGCACTCTTTAGTGAGAAAC
Source organism: Drosera spatulata (assembly GCA_035668315.1). Classification (NCBI taxonomy): domain Eukaryota; kingdom Viridiplantae; phylum Streptophyta; class Magnoliopsida; order Caryophyllales; family Droseraceae; genus Drosera; species Drosera spatulata. The sequence goes on along the minus strand of JAOVYX010020864.1, from coordinate 1,620 downwards.
AAAGGAATAGCCCTATGAGACATCAACAAAAGGACACAAATTTAGGGGGAGTAAAGCATACCCCAGACAAAAGAGCGCAGTCACCTAAGGATATCCATAAGAAACACTTCAAATGCTATAATTGTGGCAAGAAAGACCACATAGCACGAGAATGCTGGTTTAAGAAGGACATAGAAGGAAACATGGTCACTTGCATCCACCATGATACGCGAGTAAGAAAGAATGGGATGTCTATGCATCCAATGCAACCACAAAGGAGGTTGTCCTTTTAGCACACTTAAGCCCAAAAGTGATAAGCTTTAATAAGGATCGGATCGTTGATTCGTGCTCCTCTAATCATATGGATAGGAATAAGAAGATGAAAAAACTACCAAGTTTAAGGGGGAAGAAAAGGAGATGCGGTTGCAGAATGCCTGTCATGAGACAGGTAAGAAGAGAAATCTTGTCTCCGTATCCCAAATCACATCATGTGGGAACTATGTGGTGTTTGGACCACAAGGTGTAAAGGTGTACCAAAAATTAAAGGTATTGGGAACACCAATAATGGAGGGACATAGATTGGAATCAATCTACGTAACGCCAACTAAACCAACGTACGTATATAAGACTCAAAAGAACGTGATCATTAATTTATGGAGTATGAGACCTGGGCATGTGAGCTCCTGCAACAAGTCAGGGAGAAAGGTGCAAGAGAAACCAAATGAGCACAATGACAAAGGTTTGGATGACGCTAACTCGCCAAAGTCACGAGAGTGCCCCAAAGATCTTCGGAGAAAAAGAGTACAAAAAGACACAAAGAAAGAGGCAGCCACCAGAAAAGACTCGGCCGACACAAATACAAATTGAAAAACCTACGTTGCACCTACGAAGATCCTCCAGAGTTAAGAAAGTAAAGCCAAAGTTCGCGAATGTTGCCCTCACGATAGAACAAGACACAAAGGAGACTTCGAAAGATAAAATAGAAGGGGCATTACGAGAGAAAGTGCAGATGAAGCCATGCCGTGCGTTATTGTTGCATTTGGCTTATACATTTTGTTTGATTTGATCGTTTGTGTACGCCAATTTCGATAGAAATATTTCTACACATTAGCTCTAGATATTTCTCATGGCTGAAACTGAATACCTATAATGTTGTTGTTGTAATTATTTTGATTTGTTTGTTTTAACGTCCTTCATCAAGCACTTATTTGCGTCTTGCTTTGCAATTTCATTGGCAGCATTAAGATCAAAGTTTCTTCTCGAATGCTTAGCTAATCTGAAAAAGAACCTGAGAAAACATGGCTTGGACTTGATGATTCGTCATGGAAAACCCGAGGAAATAATTCCCATGCTGGCGAAAAGCTTTGGAGTTCACACAGTTAAGCTAGTTGCCCTTATATGTTGCACAATTGCTTCAAGTTGCTATATTGCTTTATATAATATTTCAGATATGATCAGGTGTATGCTCACAAGGAAACTTGCAGCGAGGAGTTGCATGTGGAACGTTTGGTTAACAAAGGTCTTAGAAGTATAGAAGTAACGTCGAATAATGTAACAAGGCCCAGACTTCAGCTTCTTTGGGGCGGTTCTTTGTATCATGTAGATGATCTTCCGTTTGTCTGTAACAATTTGCCTGATGTG
>JAOVYX010020863.1:0-16475 GCA_035668315.1 Drosera spatulata | reverse complement strand
CTGGACATTTGCTTGCAGGGACCCACGCGACGATACGTTGATGTGATTGGGGAAGGATGGGCCTTCCGTGAGGTGATAGAGGTTAGGTCGTCGAGGCGCTGGGCATCGGTTTGCAGGGACTCGACAGTTGCGCAGGGTGGTGGGCTCACCCTGGCGACTTCGATGCTGGACCGTGCTTGCAGGTACGCCTGAGTGGTGCTGGGCAGGTGTTTGCAGGGACCCGGGGTTGTGGCAGGGTGTCGCCCCCCCTGGCAACACCGGTGCTGGACATTTGCTTGCAGGGACCCACGCGACGACGTATGAAACGATCTTGGGTGGAACTGGATAGGAGTACAGTAGGATCGGTGGGGTATGGCTATTGGGTTGATTCTTGGCGATAATGACAGAACGATAATAATAAGGATGTAGGATCACGGGTGACGAGTTAAGTAAAGAAAGAAACCAAAAGAAAAATAATAAGAGGGTTAATGGGGTTTTAATATACTGTCAGGCGACAGCTATACAGGCTAGGGTACTAGCACGTGCAGTTGGTCGCTGACAGTACCCGGGGTTTACTGAGCGAACTTTTGCTCACGGGTTTTCTTTGTCTCTTTGGTGTTGTTTTCTTATGGCTAGGTACTGATGGAGATGAGGAAGCCTCAGAGTAGGCGTTGGCTGATGATGGGACCCATCTCTTCTGTGTTGAGAATCCTGATATGTAATAAATGAACTTTAGGGTCAGACTATGTTTATTGTAATAATGGATTCTTGTGTGCATTCGATTGATCACGGATTGGGATTATGCTAATATGTACTATGGACTGTATGGTTATGTAATAATGAACGACTTATGCTTCCTCTTATGTGTCTACTGTAGACTCTTATATGTAATTTGCCTTGCTATGGATAAATATCTGTAGCGGCAGTGACGTCACGCATCCATAATTATTAGAAAAAAAGGAACGAGGGCAGCAGCTTAGACCTGAGAAGAAGGATTACTCCGAGTTTTGGAACCAGATACTATATATATAACTTGAATTGGGTGTCTCATTTTCTGTATTCTATACCTTTGGTTGGCGCTAGCTAGTATTTCATTTTGCTAGGAACAACATATGGTGCGTTTCCGAAGTAAATGATAGCTCATTTTGCCAGGCAGGGCATTTTAGCAGGCTGAAATATGAGAATAGTAAATATAGAAGTAACTCCTGATATATATGGCGGTAATCTTGCACATGATCAACCATCAAACATGAAATTTTGTTTCCCCCTTAGACGATGCTTATACTTCTCTAACAGGCTGCGCAAACGAATGTTTTTTCCGGCTTACAACCTAAACCAAGGCTGATAACTGACCTGGACTAGCTATGCTTTTTCTCATCAATAACTCAGAACAGCTACGGTTAGCGTCATTGATCACGCAATTGTGCGATCTTTTGGCGTGATTTCACATCAAAGATAAATGTTTTGCCTGAGTGAGAAATAATTCTGGGCAGCAACATATCCAGACATGTAAGAACCTTCATAGCCATTAATATAACCAGTGTCTCTTAACCATTTTGTCTTCTTGTCATCTGGTTTTCCCATGAAAAGATCATCACAGTGAATGCAGTGAAACCTTGCTCTTGCTGCTGGATTCTTTGCCTTAGCTTGATCTGAAGTCGGGGTAAACAGCTTCGCCATCTTCTTCTTGAGTTTCTTCACGCATTTCACCAGCTTCATCTTCACCCCTCGATTCTCCGATAACTCTATTCTCCTGCTTAAAATGGAAAGGGAAAGCTGGATTAAAACATTACATGAGAGCAAATGTGGAGTTATATTGAGAGAGTGCGAATAGGGGAAGAGAAAGTGAGCTCAAAAGTGGTAACAGAAAGTGGCCATGGTGCGTGGTACATGTGAGGGGGATTGTGCTGATTGCATGAGCTCTTGGTTTGTGTTAGTTAAGAAGCTGAAAGATGGCCCTGTCGCGCGCTAGCTTCTTCAAAGAGAAGCTTTGTCCGTTTGTGCCAACTTCCTTTGTAGGGAGGGTTGGTTCGAAGATAGTCAAATTGATTCGGAGGTGGAACCATTATTTTAATAATCATAAATCGCTAATAATGACATGTATAACAGTCTTATTGATTTAATCCAGTGTTGGTTATTTTATGATGTAAAATTTATCTGGAACATGACCATTGCAAGTTCATCATACTATTCAGACGACAATAAATGTTTGTGCTGACTGAGAAACCCTATTCACACAAAGATATACGTTTCAACGTTTGTGTTATTTGGATCTTACTCCCTCCGTCCCATTCAAATTATAACGGTTTAATCCGACACGAGAAAAAAGAGAAATGATGGTGGATGAATTAATGTGATATAAAATAGGGATATTTTGATTTTTATATAAAAATATTATTAAATATAAAAATATTATAATTTAAATAAAATATTTAAAAAAATATTTATAATTTGAATGAGACGTTGAAATATATATCCATGTCAACTCTAATCAGAAAGCTGCTCCAAACGTGGATTTCATTGCACTACTTAGAACATCCACAAACCATGTTTGCAGTATATATTTTGAGAGGCTTGATGATTTTCGAGTTGGTGGTACACAACGGTGACCCCAGTTTGGCTCTCAATTCTTTTCCTTTTTTTTTATAACAATATTTATTCCACCAAAAAAACAAAAAGGCACATCACCCAATTCATCAATGTGTCACCCGGCAAAGAAGAAAAAGGAAAAGGAGTTGAGCATCTCAACAGCAGACTGGTACAGTGGAGTTTCGTTTTAAGTGTCTTCAAACTTTGATGCGGATTTCTTACACCATTGCAACCAATTTTGATGTCGGAGTCTCTAAAACAGGAGTTTTAGGAACCAAAAACTGAAAAAATGGGCATTGTTGTGGGCAATTGGGATCTTCTGCTGTCCCAGCTGATGCTGTTTTGTTGTCGGGTTCTCAATCCAACTACCCAAAAATTTTCAAGATATAAAAAAAATCTAAAAATATTATTTTTTAAGATTTTATTGTTAAGATTTAGGATTCAATTTTATAGGATTAGGGTTTCATTTTTAGGGGTTCAGGGGTTTCTTTTTTGGGTTTAGAATTTCATTTAAGTTTTTTAGAATTGATATTTTTTTAATAGGATTTTAATTTTTTTTTTATAAATTTTTTAAATGAAAACGGAAAAAAAACTGCATCTAACAGGACGGATTCCAACGACAGAGGACCCCTATCCTGTTGTGGATGCTCTTAGGCCACACTTTTGAACACCATAGTCCACGCGAAGAGGTAACAATTATAAACTCCCTCGTGCTGTAATGCACCCTTGTAATCTCATTCATGTGAAAAAGTAAATTTGAACTGGCCACCTTTGGCAGCAGCGGCCATCGTCCTCCGTCTGAAATGCAACGTGATAGAAGCACCCTGTCCAGTCAGCTCTAAACTGTGCGCTTTTTCCTGATGCAGGAAAAACCGTAAAAAAAGCTGACATCAAGGGCCTTAAGGGACCGTCATCTGCTCGATGTGCACTGCAAATCTGAAGATGGACCCTGGACACCTGCTTAACTACGAACTCCTCTGCTTTCACATTGGAAAATAACAGTAACGAATGTTCAAACTAGTGATCAATGCCGACGTGATAGGAAAACTTTGGACATTATCTGATACTTATCACACGATCCTTCTCTTCCATAAATTTTTAAAGTACAAAAATCACAAAATCTAGAGAATCTCCAAAAGAAACATGAAGATCCAAAAACTGCAGCTCAAGCTAGTGACCCAAGGTATAGGAGAAATTCATCTTCATCATCTTCGGAGACATGTTCGAGATCAAGGTCCGGGTTTGGCTTCATTCCTTCCACATATCTGCGAACTCATCTCGCTCCATAGGGTTTTCCAGCGCATGCATTTTTCTCTTGGTTTTAGCTTTAACCTTCTTCGCATACTTGCCTGCCTTCTTCCTCTTCTCCATAGCTCGGATCTGAATCCACATGAGTCAGACAACTTAGGAATCTCGCAATTTAATGGCCAACAGGCAAAAATCCACTAAACTAGGCAAGACTTGAAAGAAGGGAAATGAAAACGAGCGCAAGGAGATGAATGCAGTAACTGACCTGATTAGGCGAAATGTACAAGGGGTTCTCGTACAATGTTGGTCCCCCGAAGCTGCCACCAAATATCTTGATGGGGTTCAAGCAAAATCTTGGACCAACCTATCCCCATGAGCTCAATCATTATCATAATTGTGTCCAAACATCATAAAGCTTCAAAAATCTGGGACATCATGATCATGAAAGTGGACTTCTAACCCAGATTTGAAATTATATTTTAACTCATGGGTACAGGCAATCTGCCAAGCATAGAAGCAAACCAAGGTTGGTCCAAGAAAAAGTTACGTCCATAGGGTTTAGGGTTTAGGTACAGGCAATCTGCCAAGCATGGAAGCAAACCAAGGTTGGTCCAAGAAAAAGTTACATCCATGGCAAGGTTCGCCTAACCATGGAACTGAGACCAGAATCAGGCAGACTTAGAACACATACGAATATGTCTAGTTTAGAAAAGGAAAACTAAAGAAAAAAAAAGGAGAGAGAGAAGAAATAGAAGACAGACAAAATATATTCAGACAAACTAAACCCTAGTTCGGCGTGTTTACCTATTATTTGACTGTATATATTCAGGTCAATTGGGATAGAGAATTCCCTAGATTGATCCAGGCACGGAGACTAATCAATCTAACAATGCAAATTTGTCTAATCATGATCAAGAGAAGAAGTCTTGTGGGGAATAGGAACTGGGTAAGTATCATGTAAATATGACATATATTCAAAAATTTCTCAGCAAGACACTGAAGTGGAATTTATATCCAATCAACATGTACATATAACTGCAGCTGCAGCATGTATTTGTCCATTCTCCATTGTGTTGATTATCAGACATTGAGTTTAGACTTATCCTTTAGCCCGTTTGCTCAAAAGAAAAAAAAATGATGAGAAAATGAATATTCTGAGTCGGAAGCTTTGCATCACCTCTACAAGGGTCATCTTGTCCAAGCCCCCTCGGTCAATTTTAGTGGTCTCATTGTGTGGAACAGATACCTGCACAGACAAATAGAGAAGAGTCACAAAATTGGAGCCATCAGTACAGAAATCCATAGGTTAATTCACAAGAGCTTCATGATGAAATATTAAAACTACAAAGACTCGAATGGGGGAAATATTTTTTCTCCAACAGAAACACAGAGATTCAAACAATATGGTTTTCAAACCCCAGTTTACTCATTTGTCATAAAGGCATGAACAACAGTCATTTCTGAACTAAATAAAGAGCTGTCGGAAATTTGGGTAACAGATCATTCTTGAGTTATGGACCAAAAGCCAACAGGGGCAATATGGCACTCTTTGAAGCTAGCAACTGCATTTAGTATAACCACAGTCTACTCACTTGGCTGAATTTCCTACTTCCTCGTGGATGTGACGGGGGAACCCTTGCATACCTCCATGCCAAGTGCAAGCATAAAGTAAAAGCGAAGTGGTGAAGTTTCCAGGATTAATCATTTCTCAGATTTGTAAAACATAATGATTATATCTTAAGCAAAGTAGCAAACAATTATACATACAGCAACAACGACAGTTGGTTTACCAGTCTTTGAATTTGAATCACTGTTCCAAATGTTTTGACTATAATTGGTAGTATATGTTTCCCCATCAATCTAAGAAATCATATTTGTGAAAGAATGACACAAGAAGAACTAACCAATGCCACGATCAGGGGATTGAAAGAATAAAGCAATCACCTTTTAATTTTAAAAAGGGTTTTGAATCAGATCAAATATGGTACATCAAACATAGAAAAATCTACGAAATACTTAAACAACCTGGTAGTTTCGGAACCATATATGATCATCAACGATTGAGAAAACAAAAACATGATCGTAAAATGGTTTCGATTTCCTGTGTTCCTTTGGAGTTCCAAATATCTGCAAGACCACAAGCAAAGGAGCCATGAGCTGAATAGCATAGATATACGACAACAATAAAAGAGAAATATATCTTCCTGAAACGTTGACAACCACATAAGCCACATTATTCAAAATGTCACCATCCATTTCAATAAAACAAAGGCCGATGCCAACAAAAGAAAACCATACCTGCATGATCATCTCTTTCAGCAGCTTCCAGTGAGGTCGACTATCAAAATTGTCAGAGAAGGTCAAAATTGGACGTGACCCTTTCAAATGATTACCAGTGAGATTCAACTCTTCCATTGTGTGCACTAGACAGATGGCAAAAAAGATGAAGAATTAAGTGTGAAAACAATATCAGAGACTTTCATACTGATAGCAACGGGAAAAGAGTTAACCCGGACTAATAGACTATTGAATATTGATGTGTTGGGCTTTAAATTATGCAAAGAAAAAGAAAGCAGTAGAGCTGATCGCCCATTAATCAAAGCCAGGAAGATGAGTAACCTGCATTAACCAAAAATTTAACAGATGGTCCACTGGGGCACTTCACCATCCACAGATAAAGATCCGTATGTTTCCTGCACTGATGAGGAAACCAAAAATCCCAAAATCGATTAGCATTTGAGTTATTAAGAAGCAATGTTTCAAGCTGCAAGTACTTTTGAGAAAGAAATCCCCCTAACAAAAGAAAAATGTGTCACCTAACATAGAAGATCACCGTATGCTACGCAACACATGAACACAAAACAAGGAAAGAATACTAAAAATGGATGTACATAAGAATATTCTCCAGTTTCAGATAGTCTAAAGTTTGGATATTTGTATGAGCCATGAAAACAATATAACCACAAAGAAAATGAACAAGATTTAATTCCATAGCCAAGTAGAAACAAAGGGTCAAATTACTCATGTAAAAGCATTACGTGGTCAAAAATCAAAGAGCTTGAATCCCATTAAAAACACAATTTTACCCAGCTAGTTCCTTTAACACATATGATGTCTAAAAGCCCTAGATGATTAAACGCTACAAATCTCGGCAGAAAGCTTATAATGATTATAACAAAAAACCACTAAGGATCAAAGAGACTAGTAGGCTACATTTATACAATAGTTTAGTACAAGTAGTCTGACTCCAACACGGATAAGTAATCCACCTAAAACAACATTCCTACTTTATTTCACCCAAATACGAGAAGGCCAAATCAAAATTTAAGTCTTCTCCGCAACTATACACCAACCACTGAGCCAAAACTAATCAACATTCAACTAGCCATATCCAATCACACAACATTCAACAAGCCAGGAAGAACCTAAACATCACAGAATAATATCGAAACACATAACCAAAACTACCTCAAAGAACAAACACGACGAGCAGCTCTTCAACTCAACAAGCTCGTTGAGAGTCCCTCCCTTGCTCTCCTTGGACTCGACCTTGTTATCCTTCTTGCAATGCGGCAACAACGACACCAGATTCAACATCAAGTGCCGATACCTACCTCACACAAACACAAACAATCACAACATATACATACAACTATTCAACACGTATTTTAAGGAGCTACGTTAAACAGAGCCTTAGAAACCTGTAGTTGATGCGGCGGGAGCAGGTGACGAGGACCTTCTCCTTGTTGCGGAAAACAGGGGCCGAATCGTCGGACTCCGACTCCGCCTTGCTCGATGTTTCCGGCTTCTTGTGTTTCCATCCCAGGAGAGTGCGCCCAGGTCTTTCTGGCGCGAATCCGTCCGTCTTGTTCTTCTTATTGTTGTTGTCTTGGTCGGTTGGTTTTGCAGTGTCGCTGTGCTTTCGCTTCTTCGCCATCGGAGAACGGAGAGTGGATGCGCGGCGGGGGTGAGAGAGGATGACGGTGAGGGTTTCAGTGTTTTTCTGAACTCCCTAGTCAACACACACCATTGATTGGGCCCAAACCCAATAAATCGCACGATATTGGGCCGAATATGAACGGCCCAAATGCTTTCCACTCTAATTCTTTCTCCCCAGTGGAAGAACACGATGGCGATCCTACGTGGCATACCGTCATTGGCCAGTCCACGTAACGCAGAATTGTAATTACTTTCTCATCTCCTCTCTTCTATCAACTGAACTGAATCACGCACAGAAATTACAACCCAGTGAGGAGCACAGAGAGAGAGAGGAGAAGAAGATCCGAGAGAATGGTGAGACGAGCTGTGATTCTGAGTCTGATCGCGTGTTTGATTTGCGTTTTCTTCGTGGCGAGGATCGAGGCGTTGTACGGACCCTCGTCTCCTGTTCTTCAGCTCACGCCGACCAATTTCAAGTCCAAGGTGACTTAGGTTTTAGTTTTCTGTTGATTTTTTATTGTTTGCGTGATTAAAACTGGGACGCATTTGGTATTGTGAATCGTGTTGTTGACTGGATTGTGATGGTGTTGATATATCGTTTTCATTTCTGCTGCGCGGCCTTTGTTGATATCGAGTTGTGAGTTAGGTGATGGTTTGAAGTATGAGATTGATTTTTTGGTCGGTCAACTACGGTTTTGGATATTGACCAGATAGATGAATTGATGCGCGCATTTTCTTAGTTGATTTCTGTTTCGTGTGACAACCTAGTCGATCATAGATTCCTCATTTGAGCTGGTTTAGTGATTGGAAGATGTCGTGATTGTCGTTCCTTTCGATGGTTGATACAGTTTCACTCGAGATGATCAAGTTGTTATATCTTGGTTTGAAATATCTTTAGACTTCGTTTGTATATGTTTCTGGCTTTCTTGGAGAATATTTGGGGAATGTAGTAGCTTAGGTTATGAAAGGATCCTTTGGTACTGGTAGTCACCTTATGTAGGTTTATAATTACTCAAAAACTTAGCTTGATGGTAAGATTGAAATAGGAGGGGAGGCGAGGGTAATGAATGATTTTGGGACGACTACCGCCTAAATTTATGTGAGAGTTGGAAGTTGACACCAAAAATATGGGAGTTATCACGTTGACCACGAGTTATAACAAATTTGTCCATTCTTAGGAAAAGCTTGGATTATAGATTTGGCACTCTTATCATGGATGTTTTGATCATAGATTCAATTTATACCGAAAACATTGCCTTCATTTGTGTGGCAATGTTGAAAAACAAGGTCCGGACGGATGCTGGGCACTATAAAATCCCAAAACTTTCATTTAGAGGTGCCTCGCTGCATAGCATGATGTTCTCAATTTTTGTTCTATGGAAGTAGCAACACCTTGGATAATTTACCCGCTTTCACTTTTCATGTGTTTCTTGCAGTCATTTTTTTCCTTTGGTTTTAAAAAAACTAATATTCGATAATACTCTATCTGTCCGAATATAATTGGAACATTTGGGCCAATCTCAGGAGTTTATTGCATGATTATGACGAACATCGAAACTTATCAAAATGCATGTTGAATAGTGTAAAATGTAAAATCGTTGCATGTAAATTTGGGCAGAGGGAGTATAGTATATATTAACATTTGAATTGTATACATATATTTGCTTGGAGAATGATGTAGACATTTTCCTTGACAAATGACAACCTTAGATGGCTCACTGTCCTAGGCTGCCTAGTGCTTTATAGAACATTGTTGTGTGGTAACGTTGTGTGTGATATGTCTCATACCTGCTCATGACCACCTTCCAGCACGGTCCATGCATACTCTCAATTTCAAAGATGATGTAAGTTTTTATGGTGTTCATCATTCCCTCAGACTTGCATTTTTATTGATTGTTCTGGATTCGTGGCAGGTTTTGGATTCCAATAGAGTGGTACTGGTGGAGTTTTTTGCACCATGGTGTGGACACTGTCAAGCTCTCACTCCGACATGGGAGAAAGCGGCCACTGTCTTGAAAGGTGTTGCCACTGTGGCAGCTCTTGATGCCGATGCTCACCAGGCATTGGCTCAGGTTTGTCACCATATTTATTGAGAACTTTAGTTGTATTCCGAATGTTTTTGGTGCCTCACTAGTTATGTTTTTGACTTTGATAAATATATGAGTTATTTTATGATGTGTGGTGGGGAATTTGCGGATAGGATTAGGACTTTAATGCCTTTTAGAGATCTTGACATTTAGGAGGAAAGTGAGGAGAGAAATATGGTGCACATTGCCTTTTTTCCTGGAATTATGATTTGAGTGGAGCAACTTGGATCTTTGTGCATTGCTTGGAATCCCAAGATTAATATCAACAATATGATTGATGGATGCTCCATGCTTTATTCGTGCCACTTACATTCAAAGTTATCGTTGCGAAATGCAGGTCTTCGTACTTATAGAAGGAACTAATCCTTCAATGATTTTCCTTTTCAGGAATATGGGATCAAAGGGTTTCCTACTATCAAGGTATTTGTGCCTGGGAAGCCTCCAGTTGATTACATGGGAGCTAGGGAAGTTAAACCAATTGCTGAATTCGCTCTCAAGCAGGTTTAACGTTAAATCTTTTTCCCTTATATGTTTCCTTATCTGGCTATATTGACTGGTTATTACATCGGAAGTTTACATCATGAGAAGATTTAGAAGTTGAAAGAGAGATGGGTAGTCAAGGTTACTGGTCATTGTATCTGAAGTGAAAATTTCGATTTTCTTTCATCATGAGAAGATTAAGAGACAGGAAAGCTCCTGAAGTTCTGAACCAGGATTCTCAATGTAATAAACATGAATGCAAAGGATATCCTCTAATATGAGGTTCGAAGAAAATATCTGTTCTGGAGTCTGCTTATTATTTATTTATTTATTTATTGAGAGCATGCCGCTCATGAGACTTAGTGGAAGGCTGTAGTAGAATTTTTATTGTCTTTGAGATGATCTTCCATAATTCTTCTTCCGTGACTGCACTAGGTTGAAATTCGGTAGGGATTGGTTAGATCTGATAAATTTTTGCTTTCTACAGATTAAGGGACTGCTAAAGGATCGTTTGGATGGTAAAGGGACTGCTGGAGGGGGATCAAGTCAGAAGCCCGAAAGCAGTGCTTCGGCATCAGTGGAATTAAACTCGAGCAATTTCGATGAGTTGGTGGTTAAAAGTAAAGAACTTTGGGTCGTTGAGTTCTTTGCACCCTGGTATGTTATCTACTAGCATTGTGGTTGCTGTGACTGTGAAAGTTTCAATCCTTCAGTTGAAGCATCCTTAATTAGTCTATCAGCTAATAGAAGTGTACTCCGAAGTCACTCGTGGAGGTTCTGGTGTTGATAGTTCTAGCCTTCGTGGTCATATCTTCTGTGCTTATGACTTTGTTTTTTGGCAAAGCTCGAGTATATATCTGAGAGGTCAAATACAAATTGTGCAATTACTTACTAGCAATAGGTTGGTACCTTTTCAACTGAAGCCCTAGAAGTGATTGGAAGTAGAACCATTGAAGTGATTTACTTGCTACCTGGAGACTTTAAATCATCCTAATACTTTTGGAGATATCCACTGATAGTAAATACCCTTTGATATTACTAAAATCCTGAATATGCTAGAAACTGGGAAATTTCATCTGATTCTTGTTATTCAAGAAATTCAAATGCGGCATCCACCAAGAGAGATGAAACTTGGGAATGAAAAGTTTTTAGGTTATGGTTGCCCTCTTTCCTTGAAATTGATTTCCTATTGCGATTTTAATTGAAGTCTGAAAAACAGCATTCTATCATTATGCCTCTTACTTATTCGTAGCAAACAGGTGAAACTTTTTTGCTTCAATCAGTAGTTATGAGATCTGAAAACTGATTAAGTTAATTTTCAGGTGTGGACACTGTAAAAAGCTTGCCCCGGAATGGAAGAAGGCCTCAAATAACTTGAAGGGCAAAGTGAAGCTGGGTCATGTGAACTGCGATGAGGAGAAGGTACAAACATTAACCTCTTATGGTTAATGATAATGATGCAATTCCCTACTTCAGTTTGATTTTCATACTTGTATTGCAGTGCATTATGTATTGAACCCCAATGGCAATATCTATATTGAAGCTGTGCCATCCTCGGTTGTGGAAGAACATGATAGCCCTTTTCTATAATACTTTGTTCTGCAACCTTCTTGAGGTGGCTAGATTTTTCAACACTGATCTTGCAGGGTTGTTGGAAAATGAATATGTTCCAAGCTTTCGTTTATTACAGTTTCCCACGATATTTTAGATCTTTTTTGCTCCATGATTGATGTTGTAAATGGGAAGGGTGCTCATTGGTTGTGTTTACAGTCTCTGATGAGCAGGTTCAATGTGCAAGGGTTCCCTACCATCATGGTATTTGGTGCCGATAAAGAGAGCCCTTCCCTTTATGAAGGTGCTAGAACCGCTTCTGCAATTGAATCTTTTGCTCTAGAACAGTTGGACACAAATACTGCTCCTCCTGAAGTTACTGAGCTGACCAGCCTAGTAAGCTCCTTCTATTAAATTTTCTTTTACCGTTGGCATGAAATTTATTAATATAGTTCTCTTGGTAGTTCCTGGATTAAACAAACAACTAAGCCTTGATTCTTCGAGTAGGAAACAATGGAAGAGAAATGTGGTTCTGCTGCCATCTGTTTTGTTTCTTTCCTGCCCGATATCTTGGATTCCAAGGCAGAGGGGAGAAATAAGTACCTAGAAATGCTGTTGTCAGTTGCTGAGAAATTCAAAAGAAGCCCTTACAGGTTTGTTTACTGAGTCTCTCGCTTGTGCATGCTGTGTTTAGTTTCTTCTTGCACTAAAATTAATTTGAGCCTTCTTCACCTTCATTATGTAATATCCATGCCAATACGATTCACTAGTAAAAATTTGCTTGTTCTATTGGCAAGTTTGATTCAGGAATGAAATTCGATTCTTATATCTAACTTTAAGAGTTTGGCCATTTCCATTGTTGCAGCTTCGTGTGGGCAGCGTCAGGTAAGCAACCGGATCTTGAGAACCATGTAGGTGTTGGTGGTTATGGATATCCAGCTATGGTCGCCCTTAACTTGAAGAAAGGCGCATATGCCCCGCTTAAGAGCGCGTTCGAGCTTGAACACGTTGTGTAAGTGCTTGTTTCCCTTTCTTGTACCCCTTAAACCGTATGTTCTTCCCGCCATGAAAACCTAACTAATGACTTGAGATGTGCTTCCTCAGCGAGTTTGTGAAGCAAGCTGGTCTCGGAGGAAAGGGCAATCTGCCCTTGGAGGGTACTCCTGTACTTCAGAGGACAGAACCGTGGGATGGTAAAGATGGAGAGGTCATTGAAGAGGATGAGTTCTCTCTTGAAGAACTCATGGGGGAGGACACTTCTAGCAAGGATGAGTTATGAACATACCTTCAGTGAGCGAGCATAGGAGAGTCGTCGGATCAAAACAAGTCTGATTTTTGAGCTCCAGCTGAGAATTTATCATGAGGATTTAGTCTCCGACAGATAACCAATAGTTTGCGCAGACTAAGGGTAGTGTAATCTTCTAATACACATGCTATATTCTCTGCGACGAAAGACATGGTTGAGTCGAATGCTGTTGTCTTCGGACAGAGTTTCTATAGTCTTGTTTGTTTTCACATGAAGGTAAATGCCAGAGATACTTCTCTTTTGTGTTTCTTCCTGATGAGTTTGATTGAATAATCATTAATCAATCAAACGATGCGCTTATTTAGGCCACAAATTTCCTACATAAATCAACTGTACAAGGAATCATCCATAAAATCCTTTACACACTTGGTTCTCCCATCACTATGACGGAGAACATTCTTTTCATCTATTTACATGTTTTTCCAACCAAATTCTCGTCTACAACAAATCAAGGATCCATCTAAATTCTCATTTTCCCTCTTCATCTTTCTTCTTCCCCGCAGTAATCCTTTTCTTCTCCAATTCATCGCTTTCCAACAGTGGCAAAATCCTTTGTTCGTATGCGAGCTGTGAGAGCAAAGATACCAGAATCGCACTTAGAACAGCCGTCTTGTGCCAGTCAGGCGAATCAGAAACCAATGAGTCGGCAACACCGGTCGTCACTATCCCAATAAACATGAGGTAAAGGCTCTTTCTGATCTTGGACGTTGTGCTTATGTCTCTAGTTAGCTCTTGGATCTTCTTTGCCTCCTCTCGGGCCGCTGCCTTGACTAAACGAACAGGAGTTGTTCTTTCTCGTCCCAGGCTTTTGAAAAACATGCCTTTGTTTTTTAGGCTCTCATACTCATTCTCGAAATCAGCTATCTCCTTGTCACGTTTGGCCATCTTCAGCCTATTTCTCCTTGAAGATTCTTCGTATTCTTTCATCTGCCTATCCATCCTCTCTGTAATCTGCTCATATCACAAGAGCACCATTACCAATGAGTCTTCCGATTGATTAGAAACATTCCATGTATCGAGAAGTGTCATAGAATAACAAAAACGTAGCAGCACTTTCAAATACTACAATAATAGTCCATGTATTCCTCTCATGAACAGGATTTGTGGACAGCTTTCACCCGTATCATAACTAAATTTCTTTAGCACGAAACCATAGCTTATTGGTTTAACCACCAGATTAAGTCTAGATTTAAGCACGGCTAAAACCACAAAGAAGTCAAAAGCTCAACCAGCACGATCCACAAGAGTCGAATTCGAGATATCGATACAGGAAATCAAACTTTCCGACTTCACAGGGATCAACAGGATGTCGTTGATAAACTAAAATCATAATCGGGTTACCGACAAAGGCGCTGTTACTAAATAACCAAGAAATAATTTACAGCTCAATCATTGATTTCATCCTAAAGCTTACCAAACATCATTCTTCCCTGAGAAGGCAAAAATCACACAAAGTGGGATACATGAAACTCACAGACCCTAGCGCTGGCCCGATCGAGACCTCTCAAAGCATCCTCACCGATGGCATCGATCTCGTCCTTTGCTTCCTTCACGAACTGCGTCAAATAAGCAGCCCGATCATCCATATACTCCGTCAATCGGACCTTCTCGGTCTCCAGCATTACGATCTGTGCTAACAGCTCCTGCTTCCTTGGATCACCCTTTCGAGGATGATCGGAGGAGTCGGAGCCGTTCTTCCACTTGCTCGACCGGCATGACACCACGACGAGGCCGTGGCGGTTGCTGGAGAATCTTGAAGGGGTTGATGATGATCTTGTGGGATTGATCGAGGATGTTTGTATGATCTTGAAGGAGAGCATGATGTTTTTGGGTTTGCTGAAAGAGGAAGGAAAAGAAAAGGAGTGCCTGCGTTTCCACCTCACGTTTTTATGTATCTGTGAGTTGCATTATCTGGTTTTGGTGGGTTCCTGTTGCTTTTTTATGTTAGTTTGAGGAGCTTGCTTTCAAGTAAGAAATGCTTTTGGGTGTTTTTGTCTTGCTCTGTTTCTTGCTTCTTCTCGGTGCTTATGGGTCAATGCTGTTGCCGTTTACGGCATGTTGTGGGAGAATGTTCAACTTTGGTTGATTAGTCGTTTATTAGGGGAGACTGTTCTTAAGTTAAGAGTGCTAAATTAGCTGATTACCTTCATGACCACTACATCAACAGGGTGTTACGTGCGGCTGGACTCCAAAACACACACACACACATATATATATATATATATATATATATATGAATTTGATGAATTTATGATTATATTGTTGGATCTACAAATCATTGGTTGAGATTAAAAACTCAATTTTATATTAAAGAAAAAAAAGGAGAAATAGGTTTTGATTTTGATCATCGATTTGCAGATCCAATAATTTAATCACACATAAACTCGTCATAAATCTCTTTATCCTAAAATATACACATAAATATGACGTAATTTAAGTTCGACAATATAAATATTTCTTAAAGAAATTTCAATGCACACAAAACCAAACCCCCTAGATACCTATCACATGCTTGATAGACAAATCTCTAATTTTATTCCAACGATGACAATGAATCTAATACTCCCTCCATCACACAAAAAGGACAGCTTATATCTTCGTGAGTTTGTTGTTAAATGTAACAATGTTAGATTATCCTGTCATCACGATCTTATTAAATTGATATAATTTATATTGTAATTAAAATTTTATTTTTTTATCTATTTTACAACAATACATATTTTGAGGTGTTTTGATCTTATTCGTAAGGATGTCCAAAAATTATTTTCAGTTCAACGTCGGAGTTTATAATTGAAATTATCATTAATAGTTTAGGATATTTTTTCAAAAACTGATGTTCAATCGTCCTACGTTAATTTCAAGATATATGCTGTTACAATGATTCTCAAGATAAAAAAAAACATTTCATAATAAATTTATGTAAAATCATAATAAATAATTACCAATCAATCAATTTTATCTGGACAAACCATGAACGATTGTATTTTCCGTGGGATGCATCAAAGCAGTCGCCGGAGAAATCGTAGTACCGCAGTGACATTTGGCCCTCTCTCAATCTTCCCCTAATTAATTGCACCCCCACCGGGGCGGCAACTCCACCATTGACCCGCGCCGCAACCCGCCGCGCCGCCGCTGACTCCTCCCCGCAGATCCTCCATGGACTGCTCCGCCGCCGACGTATTGGAGTCCCTGGACCTGGGCTCCTCCTCCCCTCAACCACCACCCCCACCACCCCGCTCTCCGCCCCCGATCTTCGTCTCCTCATCGCCAACCTCGACGCCCACTCCTCCCACATC
>JAOVYX010020862.1:0-16477 GCA_035668315.1 Drosera spatulata | reverse complement strand
TGTTGGTGATCATCTCTACAAGTCTAGATTTCGAGCAAGAAGAAAAACTTCTCCTTATTCTTTGAGGGCACAAGACCTCCATCGGGTGGTCAATTGGTGATATCAAGGGCATCCATCCTTCGTATTATATACAAAAGATACTCATGGAGGACAACTTCAAGCCACGTGCGGAGCATCAAAAGACGCCTCAATCCTAACATGAAGGAGGTGGTTCGACAAGAAGTGTTGAAACTTTTGGATGCGGGGATCATTTATCCTATTTCCGATAGTGAATGGGTGAGTCCTGTACAAGCAGTGTCGAAGAAGGGTGGCATGATCGTGGTTCGAAACGAGAACAATGAGTTGATTCCAACTTAAACAGTGACCAAATGGAGAGTGTGTATTGACTACCGTAAGCTTAACAAAGTTACCCGCAAGGATCAATTTCTACTTTCTTTCATTCATCAAATGCTTGATCGTCTTACGGGATGCGCATATTATTGCTTCCTTGATGGGTTTTTCGGCTACAATCAAATCACAATTGCCCCCGAAGACCAAGACAAAACTACCTTCACTTGTCCTTACGACACATTTGCTTATCGTCGGATGCCCTTTGGACTTTGCAATGCTCCCGCAACGTTCCAACGATGCGTAATGGCCATTTTCTCAGACATGGTGGAGCGTTTCATTGAGGTATTCATGGATGACTTTTCTGTGTTTGGTGCTTCATATGATGCATACTTGAAAAATCTTGCTCTTGTCATGCAACGATGTGTTGAAACTAACCTTGTCTTGAATTGGGAGAAGTGACACTTCATGATTCAAGAAGGGATGGTTTTGGGGCACAGGATATCCTCAAAAGGGATAAAAGTTGACCGAGATAAGATTGATATCATCAACAAACTTCCACCACCATCCAATGCTAAGGGTGTACGAAGTTTTCTTGGCCACGTCGGTTTCTACCGGCGGTTCATCAAAGATTTCTCCAAAATTGCTAAGCCATTTTGCAACCTCCTCGAGAAGGATGTTCCTTTCTTTTGTGATGAACAATGTTTGAAGGCGTTCCAAGTTTTGAAGCTTGCTTTAGTCTCAGCACCGGTGATTGTAGCTCCTAATTGGAATCTTTCATTCGAGCTCATGTGCGATGCTAGTGATTATGCCGTTGGTGCGGTCTTTGGCCATTGGCGGGACAAAATCTTCCATGCCATATACTATGCTAGTCGGATGATCTCCAATTCCCAACTCAACTATGCCACTACCGAGAAAGAACTTTTAGCCGTGGTATTTGCCTTTGACATGTTCCGATCCTACTTGATCGAAACCAAGGTCATCGTGTGGACCGACTATTCAGTTATCAAGTATCTTTTTGAGAAGAAGGATGCAAAACCACGCCTCATCCGATGGGTTGTTTTACTTCAAGAGTTTGACTTGGAGATTAAGGACAAGAACGGTACGGACAATTTTGTGGTGGATCATCTCTCTCGGATAGAATGGCATGAGGGACAAGGTACGAACTCAACACCTATCAATGAATCTTTCCCGGATGAGCAACTCTTTGCCATTAACATGTCAAGTGTTCCATGGTTTTCGGACGATGTGAACTATTTGGCAATCCGGAGATGTCTTCTCAACAAAGGAAGAAGTTCTTGCAGGATGTACGCTTCTATCTATGGGATGATCCCTTTCTTTACAAGCAATGTCCGGATAAAATGATTCTAAGATGTGTGCCAGAAGAAGAGATGGGGGATATTCTTTTCCATTGTCATTCTTCAGATTATGGTGGGCATCTTGGTGGCAACAAAACCACCGCAGAGGTACTCACCTCGGGATTCTTTTTTTCCTTCTTTGTTTAAGGATGCTAATGCTTATGTTGCGGCTTGGGATCGGTTCCAAAGGACCGATAATATTTCTTCTGCAAATGAGATGCCTTTGCATATTCTTTTAGAAGTTGAGTTATTCGATGTTTGGGGCATCGACTTCATGGGACCTTTTCCTTCATTTTTTGATAATGAATATATCTTTGTGGCCGTTGACTATGTTTTGAAATGGGTTGAAGCGATTGCAACTCCTACTAATGATGCCCGGATAGTAACCAAATTCTAAAAATGGAACATCTTTACTAGATTTGGCACCCCGTGGGCAATCATTAGTGATGGAGGCTCTCACTTTTGCAACCGGCAAATTGAAACTCTTTTAGGAAAATATGGTGTCTGGCACAAAGTGGCAATGCCCTACCACCCTCAAACAAGCGACCAAGTAGAAGCCTCCAATCGGGAATTGAAGAAGATTCTTGAGAAAACCGTGAATTCTTCCCGGAAGGATTGGGCAAAGAAGCTAGACGATGCTCTATGGGCTTATCACACTGCCTTCAAAACACCAATAGGTACCTCTCCATATCAATTGGTGTTTGGAAAGGTGTGTCATTCCCCGGTGGAGTTAGAACACAAGGCTTATTGGGCGGCGAAGTTCTTAAACTTTGATGTTCAAGAAGCGGGGGAGAAGTGACTTCTTCAACTTAATGAGCTTGATGAGTTCCGACGCACCGTCTATGAGAACGTCAAGCTTTACAAGGAGAGAGTGAAGGTGTGGCATGACAAGAAGATTCTTCATCGGGAGTTTTTCCCAGGCCAAAAAATTCTTCTCTATAACTCCCGTCTCCGACTTTTTCCAGAGAAGCTAAAGTCTCGTGGTCAGGCCCTTTCGTTGTCAAAGAGGTACATCCTTATGGAGCCATAGAACTTCATGGTGTCGGTTCTTCATTCACGGTAAATGGACAACGTTTAAAGGCATACTATGACGGTAATATTCTCGGACCCTCTTCTACTATCAATTTAAGGGATCCTTGATTTCTTGACCACGTCGTGCTGAGCACGTTAAATCAAGTGCAGTGTGGGAGGCAACCCACAAAGGAGTACTTTTCCTTTATTGCCAATAAGTAATTCTCCCTCCCCGTAGTTTAGTTCTCTTATTCGTAATTTTATATTTTCTATGTATATTGCGAAATAAGGTGAGGGAATTTGTATCACACGGAGGTGTGTACGAGACGGAGCAACACAATGATTGGGACATTGACACGGTAACACTTCATTCGTATCTAGAAAATGAGCTCCAAATGAGGTACGTGCTTCGATTCCTAAGTTTTTGGAGTTATTCGATATCAAAGAGTTCAAGCAATATGTATTTTTGCACTTGAGCTTGACCCAGACCAAAGCGCCTGGGCATTTCCTTTCCTCACGCTCGGGCTTGGACGTTCACAAGTGAAGTTTTGTGCTTCGTAAAACACATCGAAGCGCTCGGGCGTAGTATAAATTGGCGCCGAGGCATGGCCTCCTTGTCACAACAACTCCAAATCGAAAAGTCACCCAAAGTGCCCAGGCGCAGTTCAATCAAACGCTCGGGCATCCTACTTGAGTATGCTTCGAATTGTACATTGAAGCGCTTGGGTGTATCACAAGAAGGCGCCCGGGAGCGGTTCATCTGAGTTCTCAGGGACATATACCCCAGAACTTGACCCAACTCATTGCAAACTCACTCAATCACACCCAAACGCCCCAAATCTCTCTCAAATGCTAAACCGACATCAAAATCTCTCGCCGTTGCATCCAATTCATCCGTGAATAAGGTATGATCAACCCTTCTCCTTCTTTATCACTTTGATTTCATTATATTTGATGGTTTGGAGGATTAGGTTTGGTTGAATGGATTGATGGGTTATGATGTGATCTTAATGAATGTATGGTAGAATGGGTTAGCATTGATTCTAATGATGTATGGGAGATGAAATTCCTGATAGTTGTATGACTTGGGTTGTGATTGAGATCCAAACTCAATGTGGAGAGGTGTTTTCAACCATGCACGCAAGTTTTTCGATGATATGCTCCTTAAGTTTTTGCAACTATCATTCACGCTTACTGACTTGCGATGTACTCTTATTATCATTAATCACCTATATGCAATCCATGTTTCCATTTTATGCTCAATATGGTGAATTTTTTTATGTCGTCGATGAGCATTAATGTTTGTGATCCTAGGTAAAACGGCGGGTGGTCGTGACAAAGGCAAGACGATCGTCGCTGAACCTTCATCCATCTCGCACGACTAGCTCGTCAGGTCGTATTCCTCCAACTCTTATTCCTCTAGCTCTCTTTTGTATCCGGCGTTTGCGTCGTGCTAAGCTTGGGGGAGGGAGTTAGAATTCTTTTAGGAGTCGTGTCGAGTCGGTATAGGGCGTGTCATGTCGCGTCGAGCCCCTATTATCTTTATCGCTATTTCATTTATTTCCGGGTAGATATGTACTTCATTTGCATTCGGATTTTGACAATGTATCTTTATCATGGATTTATATGTTTTTGAGTTACGTTTTGATTCATTCATTGGAGTTTCTCTGACCAATAGTGATATATGCTTATGAGTCCGAGATTTACCATCTTATGACGGTAATGCCCGAGACTTGAAGATAGCTCAATTTGAATCACTATTCATCCTATAGTGCCCGAGACTTTGAGATAGCTCAATTGGAGTTGGAGTCCTTTTAGGAGTCGTGTCGAGTCGGTATAGGGTGTGTCATGTCGCGTCGAGCCCATTTTATCTTTACCGCTATTTCATTTATTTCGGGATAGACATGTACTTCATTTGCATTCGGATTTTGACAATGTATCTTTAACTTGGATTTTTATGTTTTTGAGTTATGTTTTGATTCATGCATTGGAGTTTCTTTGACCATTAGTGATATATGCTTATATGTCCGAGATTTACCATCTTATGACAGTAGTGCCCGAGACTTTAAGATAGCTCAATTTGAATCACTATTCATCCTATGGTGGGGTGTTATCCAACTTTTCATGAAATGTAACTCCTAGCATATGCATGACTGGGGGGGAATCCAAACACGGGGGAGTGTAGCATTATGAGGTCGAAACCTTTATAACACCATTAGCAAGGAGCTATTAGGTATTGGGTTTGCGGTAAGGCGGTGGAATATGTGATCATGATTCATTTACTCATCTTGTGTTGCCTTGGACCTTACAATCCTCTTCTTGATTTCAAATGCTATTATTCTCAACTTTGCTGTGACCTTGATTCTCACTTTCCACTTGATTGCCTTGTGCTTAATTGTTATGGGAATGATATCGATTTTTCATGCTATGAATATCTCCTTGTGATTCTCTCTTGAACCCTCTCTTGGTGTAGAGTCAAGACAGCGTGGTTTGAAAAGTTGTATGGAATGTGAATGAAGACATGCTTGATTTGGCACACAATATGTCTTGATTTGCATCTTGTTGTTCTTTGACTCAAGTAATATGTGAACCGTGAAGCCACGATGTAAAGAGAAAAGAAGAAGAAGAAGAAGAAGAAGAAGAAGAAGAAGAAGAAGAAGAAGAAGAAAGCAAAAGCAAAAGTAAAAAAAAAGAGGCAAAGAGCTCAAAATGTGTTTTAAGTCTCGAGAAGTCACCAACCCAAAGAGGGGTGAACCGAGAGGATGCCTTAGGCTAAGGGTGTATGTTTCATTCTTGTCGAAGCACAATGTTTCGTGGTTGGGGATCGTTTAGAGTGTGCCGGTATCTTGACATACACTTCTCCTCTTTCTTCCCTTATATCCCTAAAACCTCACATAACCCTAATGATTCACACCTCTTCTCCACTTTGTTCACATATCATTCCCGGCCTTTGTTGTGGATCATGATTGCACATGGGGTATGGGTAAGAGGGTGGATAATACTTGAACACTTCTTGCTTACGGTATTATTTAGGTTGAACCCTTATCTTTGCGTGGTTTAGTGGTGAGCATTCATGAAAATGATCCTCAAGATCATGTGGGTGGTGAGAGATGTTTGGTAAGGAGTTTGTTTCATGACATTCGGATAGACTCATACAAGTAGGGTTGTGATGAGGACGTATTGGCTTGTAGAATATGACGAGTGGCATTCCCTTACCATTGGATGGTAGCCTCGGGTCATGCATACTTTCTTATGTGTTAGTGGACCTACATTGCTTGAGGACAAGCAATAACTTAAGCATGGGGGAGTTGTTTGGCTCGTATCATTCATCCTTTGATCCTACTTTTGCCATGTATCTAGGCGTCTTTGCATGAAAATCTTGAGATTTAAGTTCGGTTTTTGTACATGAATGAGCTTTGATGTTTGTTGATGTTTTTATAGGTAAAATGGGCATTAAATGGACAAGCAAAGACGTATCAAGGAAGAATGATCGAGCTAGGAGCATAACGGGTCGAAGGGCGGAGGAACAACGTATTTTTTTAGCCATGGGACACAGAATTAAAAGCGTTCGGGCGCTTTGTCCTTATACGCCCGGGCGCTACCCCTTGTTTCCATTCGAAAAACACTGTGAAATGCCCGGGCGTTTCTTTATCCTGCACCGAGACACGTGTCTATGAAATCCCCCATCGATTTGTATATAAAAAGACCCCTTAGGCTTAATTTTTAGAAGAAGAACACTGAACACGAATTTGCTTAAGTTTGGAGCTTGATTTTGGGAGATTTTAGTGGAGAATTGTGTGTGCAAACACGAGGATCTTGATTGGATCTATCAAATTGCATTGTGATTGTGCTTGTTTCATCTCGTTTTGGTTGACTTATGATCTTCATTTTAGTTTGTATAGATGATGATGATCATGCTTATGAGGTGTTTGATGATTTGTCTTGATCTTTCCATGATTAGCTAAACTCCTTGTGGTGGTTGTGATATTGTCTCTATCTCCATCGGGACTAGCTCATTACTCTTCTCTTTCGTCTAAACCTTCGAAGTCTCTCCCTTCTTCATCTTGGGTTGTCTGGGCTTCCTTGGTGGTTTGGATTTAGGTTTTGGTTGTGGCTCAGGTGGGACTCACTGAGAGGAACAGGATTGAGCACTTCCTCGTCAAGGGAAATTGGATTTTGGCTTGTGTTTCTTGATACCTTTGAGAGAAAGGTGATGTAAAGCTTGAATACATTAAGACTAAAAAGCAATTGGCAGCCATATTCACAAAACCACTAAGCAGAGAGAGATTTGAAAAATTGAGATAGGACTGAGGCATGATCAAGTTTAACTAAGCGAGTCATTATTCCTAATTTCCTTGAGTAGGCTTAATTCTCTTTGTGAAACTAACTGCATATGTATATTGCAGGGATTCGAGGAAGCTTGAACATTAGGAAATGAATACATGATGGTACACACGCGGTTTATATCAAGATTAAGATGCATTATGTTTGGTATTGTTCTGAATAAATATAACTGTTAAGATTCTAGGTGTTAGAAATTAAGGTGTTCATCATTGATTATACACCGTAAAATCTTGGCAACTTCCTTGCTATAAATACCACGATATGGTATCGTTCCAATAACCGTATCAATTGCCCTATCCATGAAGTTGATATATTCTTTGCAAAAACCACTTTGCATTCCATATCTGCATGCCACATTAACCCCATATCATCACATCCATAACTCCCCTCATCACAACCACAAACCCCAACTTCCACTCCACAAACCCTCATCCACAATCACCACATAAAACCACCACCATACTTTGAAGAAGTTCTAGACTGCAATCACATATTCAATTCTCATAATGATCTCTCAAGAAGTGATGACGTATATCTATATGCTTAGTTCTTAAGGTTGCACTGGATTCTTGGTTACACCAATTGCACTAGAATTATCACATAGAATCGGAACACATCCTAAATTAAGTCCAAAGTCCTTAAGTTGTTGTTTTATCCATAAAATTTGAGTACAACAAAGACCTGCAACTACATATTTAGCCTCGGCTGTGGATAATACAACTGAATACTGTTTCTTAAAACTCCAGAAATCAAGCATGGACCAAGAAGATGACATGCACCAGAAGTGCTTTTCTTATCTACAAGATTCCTGCAAAATCTGCATCTGAATAACTAACAAGCATAGGAATGGTTCCGACAGGATACCACAGTCCAATCTTTTGTGCACTATTCAAATATCTCAATATCCTTTTTACTACTTTCATGTGAGACTCTTTAGGGTTAGCCTGGAATCTTGCACAAAGACACACAAAAAACATGATATCTGGTCTACTTGAAGTTAGGTAAAGGAGTGAGCCTATCATACCTTTGTATGTTTTTGTTCCACAAACTTATCTTTGGATCTTTATCTAGGTTACAGGTAGTGGGTGTAGGTGTATCAAAAGGCTTAGAGTCCTCCATACCAGACCTTCTAAGTAGCTCAGTGAGATATTTTTTGCTGATGAATGATGATATCAATACTAGTTTGTTTAATCTGCAATCCTAGGAAGAAATTCAATTCTCCCATCATACTCATTTCGAACTCGCTTGTCATCAACACTGTGATGACTCTATGATGTTGATGATCTTATCTGTACTCCAATGTGTGGTGATCCAACGATCTGATCTGGAGGATGTGAACTCTTCTGTTTCCACTTCCTTGGAAACTCTTCCTGAGTATGTTGGGATTGGTCCCATTGAGAGTTTCCAATTCCACTTGTGTTGGACTATCTTTGTGATTCAGTGACAGGTGCCTGGTTTTCATCATCTTCCTTCCTTGTTTCTGTCTCATCTTGTGCTTGTTCTCTTGGCTTAACCTCAACATTGTTTTCTTGAGAGTTTTCTTGATATTCCCTTGACTATCACAGGGTGATCTGCAGGTCTTGGAACTAAGTGTCAGACCTGATTTCTTTCAAATTAATGGAGTTCTTCTTGCATTGCTAAATTCAAATCTAGATCTTTCAATGTAGAATCAATTCCATTAGGTTTAATAGTGGAAAGAAAAGTAGAATAACGCAAACATTGTGATGGCTCTGTGATGATGATGATTTGGTCTGTACTCCAATGTGTGGTAATCCATTGATTTGATTTGGAGGATGTGAACTCTTCTATTTCCACTTCCTTGGGAATTCTTCCCGAGTATGGTGGGACTGGTCCCGTTGGATGTTTCCAGTTCCCCTTGTGTTGGAATGTCTTTGCAAATTCATGACAAGTGCCTGGTTTCCATCATCTTATTTCTTTGATTCTGGCTCATATTTGGCTTCCTCCTTTGTCTCAGCCTCAATGGTGTTTTCTTGAGAGTTCTCATGATGTTCCCTTGACAAACGTATCTCAAAATCTTCATCTTGAACAACATTAAAAGGGTCATCAGTTTCATCGAATATAACATGTATACTTTCTTTTTCTAGCAAGGTTCTTTTGTATAAACTTTGTAAGCCTTGCTATGTGAAGAATAACCAATGAACAATGCCTTATCACTTCATGCATCAAATTTTCCTAAGTCATCTTTACCATTGTTAAGCACATAACATTTGCAACCAAATTTTTCAAGATGTGTTATGCTAGGCTTTCCTCCATGTCATAGTTCATAGGGAGTCATTTTCAAAATTGGTCTAATCAAAGCTATGAAGCATATACACAGACATTCTCTGGTTGTTACCCGTCTAGTCTACACTGGTGCATCCTTGTCTCCAATGATGTCATCTTGTGTATGTGCCTTGATCCATATCCTTTTGTCTTGGTCAATGGTGATGTTATCCAGTTGTTGTTGCATCATTGGCTATTCTGCTCATCCTTTTCTGCAACATCGGAGCTCTTGTCTGCATCCTGTTCATCATCTATGCATGCACATTCCTCATCAAAGACATTAGCAGTACGAATGAATATTTTAGATACATCAAATGAAACATAAACTGACTCTTCAAATATTTGTGTTCTCTTGTTATACACTCTGAAAGCTTTACTAGTTATGGAATATCCTAGAAATGTTCCTTAATCTGTCTTAGAGTCAAATTTTCCTACATGATGTCTATCATTGTTATGAATATAACATTTACATCCAAAAGCATGAAAGTATTTGATACTTGGTGTCTTTCCTTCCATAATTCATAAGGAGTTTTTTTATGCAGCTTATCTATAAGACACCTGTTTTGAACATTACATGCAGTGTTTACTACTTCAGCCCAGAAGCTTTTAGGTAAATCTGCATCAGTAAGCATTGTTCTGGCTGCTTCTATGAGTGTCCTATTTTTTCTTTCTGCTACACCATTTTGCTGAGGTGTTCTAGATGTTGAAAAGTTATGTTTAATACCATGATCATCACAATAATTATCTAACTCCTGTTTGATCAAATTCAGTACCATGATCACTCCTAATTGTGACTACCTCAGTACCTTTTTCATTTTGTATTTGTCTTAGAAATCTAGTCAGCAGGCTGCAGGTTTCACTCTTTTTATGCAAAAATATTACCCGTGAATATCTTGAGTAGTCATCCATTATAACTAGAGTATACTTCTTTCTATTTAAGCTTTCTACTTCTATTGGACCGAAAAGATCCATGTGTAGCGATTCAAGGACTCTAATTGTTTCTGATGAATTTATTAATTTAAAGTTTGCTCTAATCTGCTTGCCTTCTTGACATGAATTACATAGCTTATCTTTCTTGAACTTGATTTGACGAAGTCCTCTTAACAAGATTTCTAAGGACAGCTTAGCTATGGTTTTGAAATTTAGGTGAGTAATCTTTTGTGCCATAACCAATTTGTATCTTCAGAACCTTTAGTATAAAAACATGTAATTTGTGCAAACTGGGATGAATTGAAGTCTACTGCATAAATGTTTTCTTTTCTAGTTTCTCTCAGTTTGACTTCATTGGTGGCTTTATCTTTTACTTGACATGAATCATGAGTAAAGGAAACATCATAATTCTTGTCACATAATTGACTGATGGATAGCAAATTATGTTCTAATCCTTTAACATAAGCCACATCTCTAAAGATTAGGGAACCTGTACCAAGGGTTCCATAACCTTTAGTTTTACCTATCTTTTCTCCTCCAAAGATGACTAGCGGTCCTTCCCTCTTTTCTGTAATCTTTGAATATGCTTTTATTCCCAGTCATGTGTCCTAAGCATCCATTATCCAAGTACGATGTTTCATCTTATTGTTCCTGAAACAAAGAATTGAAAACCTTGTACATGGTACCCACAAATATGGGTCCTTACTTGTTAGTTTTGGACACCCACACTTCAATGATTTTCTTGTGTGAAGTCCAACATTCGAATGATTTGTGACCAAGTTTGCCACAAGTATAGCAATAGATCCTTGGTCTTATTGCTCTAGGTGGTCTGCTAATGTTTTTCCATCCCCTTTGCTGCATTCTACATATGCAGACGGGCTTTTGATATGGTTTTCTCTATGCAGTATTGAAAGTATTATTCCATACTGAGTAATTTAGTGCATATTGGGGTCCATGTGACCTCTTATTAGCCTCTATCTTATAGTTCCAGGCCATATGCACTATGTGATGCTTTGCATCAGTTTGTACTGGTGTTTTGCATACTGGCTCAGTCCTTTTAGATTGCTGCTCTACTTCCCTTGTTCAGGTGAGGTTTTATCCTTTTGTAAGACTTTTGCAGAGGTCTTCTTTACCTCTCTCTTGCTGGTTGTGACATTATTGTTCACTTTTGAGTATGTAAACTCATTCAATCAGTCCTTGTATCCTAATCTAGATCGATCATGTGAGGATTGACCCATGCTTAGCAATTTTTGCAATTCCAGGGTCTTTCTATTCCATGTGTCCACTTGAGCTTGCAGCTCAGCATTTCTTTTCGTGAGTGTTTTCACTACTGCATTGAGAAGTTTTATCTTCTCAACTGATTCTTTCAGCTCATTTTGAGCTACTAACAAGTCATTTGACTTGTTTTCAATCTCTTCATGTGCTAGATTGTAATTCTCTCTTAGACTTACAATTAATTTGAGATTGTCTTTGTTTTTTCTTGAAAGGGAAATAAATGTTTCAGAGGTTTCTTGAAGAGCCTCCTTCAATTCTTCTAGAATAGCATCTGAGTTAGAGAACTCAAATACATTTTGCTTTTCATCACTTCTTTCCATGAGACAGAGCTGTGCATTTGAGATTGCTTCTTCATCATCTCAGTCCGTCTCACTCCATGTTTTCGCAGCATATGCCTTGCCTTTTTCTTTCCTTCCAGAGCTTCTTTTGCTATATTCCTTTTTGTTCCTCTGTGCAGACGATTCCTGTGTTGGTCGTCTGCATTATGCAGCGGAGTGTCCTGACTTTCCACAGTTGTAGCAGACCTCCTTCTCTACTTCTTTGACCTTGCTTGGGATGTTCTTCTTGAGATTTTTCTTCTTGAATAGCTTTCTGAACTTCTTGCCCATCAGTGCAAGCTCTTCTGGTATTGCCTGTTCACTTGCAGACGAGGTGTCACTGGTTTCCTCTTCTGCCATGGATCTCAGATTTTTTTCTTGAGCTTTGAAGGCCAAAGTTTTCTTTCTAACCTCGTCAATTTGTTTTTTCTGCTCAACTTCTAGATTGTAGGTATGCAGCATACCATATAGCTGTGCCAAAGACATCTTAGCAAGATTCGTAGACTCCCTTGTTGCTATGGTCTTTGTTCCCCATATCTCACCAAGTGATCTTATGAACTTCAGGTTGACTTCCTTGTTGTCAAAAGTCTTTCCTAAAGTTTTGAGATTGTTGATTGGTACATTGAATCTTTCATAGAAGCTGGTCAAATTTTCATCAGATCTCATTGAGACCCAATCATACTGTTGCATCAGGACAACCTTCTTGTTTTCTCTGATTTACTTTGTTCCTTCATTTTTGAGCAGTAGACCATCCCATGCTTCCTTTGCAGTGGTTGTATGAACCACTATCTCAAACATATCATCATCCAGAGCTTTGAATATTTGATTTCTTGCCCTTTTGTTCACCAGCACTAAACCCAGTCCTTTTTTGTCCAGAGGGACTTGGGCTTGTCCACTTCACTGGATGCATCAACTAAATCTGGCATCTTTGGCATGTATGGTCCATCTATGAGGATGCAATGCATTCTTTCATCTATTGAATCCATATGTGCAAGCATTCTTAGCTTCCAGTGATTGAATTTGTCAAATGAACATACTGGTGGCTCTTCACTGTTGGGGCATTTCGGTAGCTATGGAGGAGCCATATTTTCTTCACAAAATAAACTGTTAGTAACTTCTTTGCAGAAATAAATCAAAAGAATTGACCTTTTCTTTTCAAAACTGTGAAGTCTGAAAAGTCAGGCTCTGATACCAATTGTAAGATCCACAGGTACAACCTGCCGGGGGGGGGGGGTGAATAGGTTATTTTAAAGTTTTCAGTGTAATGCAACAAAATATTTGTTCAGATACACTGATGATCTTTACAGACTACCAAAGAGGTCTGGAGCAGAGACTTATACTTTGAGAGTTTGTCTCTGTTTGTTGTTTCGATTGATTTCTACCAATTCTAAAAAAATACAGAGTAATGGAAAGCAAGTAAAAAACACATGATTTTATACTTGTTCAGACACTCGTTATCAACTGATAATCGAGAGCTTTGTCTAATCTTCCCTTGCTGACCAGTGAAGTCAATCCAAGAGGCGAGTTCACTATATTCTTGTTTTTGGCTTACAAGACAACCCCTTCACAAGTTTACAACTTGCCAAAGGCAAAGAACCCAGACCCTTGCACAGATCCCTCTCCGGACTCCGCTGCAGCTTTGTTCTTCAATGCATACTAGTGAACTCTTTTCTTCTTATTTTTTTCAATTCAGCTCACTTAAACAGCTTTGAATTCAGATTTCTCGTGTGTCCTTGTACGTTCAATCGTTCATCAACAGCCCTGTTCTCTGAGCTCTTTGATCCTCTTTTATAGGCTGAGGGAATGAACCCATGACTATACTTGATCTGATGTTGACAGCCTGTCTGTTGGCAACACATGTGACCCCTTCACTGATGTTGATAGATCAGCTTCATTCTGATGCTCGTATAGTTTCTCTATACCTCAAATCTTCAATTTGATCAATCCATTGATCCTTGTCCAACCTAGGCAACCATCTCTGCTACACTTAGTCTGCACTCAGTACCGTTGAGACCTCGTCTGCACCCGATCACTGCTACAACTTCGTCTGCACTCAGCACTGCTGCAACCTTTTTGCATTGTTGTGTTGACCCTTGTCAACAAGATTGATCCTAGATCCTAAAGCATTTGAAGGTCTTTTATTATCCATGCATGTCTTAGCTGCCTTGCTGAAATTCTCTGTAGTGGTCTGTATCTGGTGGCCCACAATGCTCTCCATCTGTGGCCGTCTGCTCTTTAGTATCTAACCTAGACTGTAGATTACTAACTAATTCCCAGCCTTAACACACTAACAACATCATGGTTAATACTTCTTAGTTTTGTTCATCAATTTCTATACTACTAGAGGGATTACGCATTCCTATCAGGATAGAAAAGGCTTTAAGATGATTGAGATGAAGTGCGACAATTTGGTGATCCTTGAAGATGATTTCGATGATTTCGATGATTTCTAGTAATGCACACGTCCATTAGATGATGCCATTGATGTTCAAAAACGTTTGGAGCTATTTTGGAGCCAAACCGACGCGTTTAAGGCTATTTTGAGCATGGATGATCCATAAAATTTAAACGATGCATAGATGATTATTCGAGGCCATTTTGGAGATGAAAACGATGTCATTTAAAGTATTTTATGATGATATAAGGGCTATATGAGGTATAACATTGATCAAGACGGAGTTTAAAGCGAAAAAAATGCTATTTTCGGCCATTTTAGGGTCTGTCACGCCCGTGACAACATCTGTCACACATGTGACATAAAAGGAGAAACATGCTGTGTTTTTAAATGTCTATCTACAGTTCAAGCCACCACTAAAGTGCTATCTACTCATGAAAGAGTCATATCATAGGGAAGCAATAGAATAGCGTTAGGTAGGACATAAACTTACTTAGAGAGAATAT
The DNA here is from genome assembly GCA_035668315.1 of Drosera spatulata. Lineage (NCBI taxonomy): Eukaryota > Viridiplantae > Streptophyta > Magnoliopsida > Caryophyllales > Droseraceae > Drosera > Drosera spatulata. The sequence continues at coordinate 1,731 of JAOVYX010020862.1, read as the reverse complement.
TCAAACTACATATACTAGTGTAACGATCATAATAGATAATCCTCATCATCTTACTATGCTCAAGCCATGGTTTAAAAACAAAAGAACAATTTCTTTTTCTTTTTTTTCTTTTACTCTTGTTCTTTCTCTTCTTCTTTTCTCGATTTTTCAAATTTTTTTCTTTCAATTTTGCAAAAATTTAATGAAAAATTATTCAAAATAAAAGAAAAGACCCTACTCTTCCCCAAGCCGAATTAAACATTGTCCTTAATGTTTAAAGATGAAGAATGAAAAACAAGAAAGACATATAAAAATTAAGACTCACATGATAAAGGGTGAAATATCGTAGATACTGCTGAATATCATCAAATACACAAATTTTGCTCCATATGCTCGACTCAATATATATGTGGAAGATGATTTAAAATTCATGTCCATAGTCTGCACACATCCTCACAGAACACATCAAGGCATCGAGTAGAATAGAAATAAATATCAAGAAATTGATTTCATTAATTTCATAGCAAATATTCTGAATTTTGGTGTATTTAATCAAGAGATTTGATGATTTAAATGAATAAAATACAAAGTATGATGAAAAGGAAATGAAAAACACATTACTTGATGACAAAAGAGGCGTCACGATCATGATCAGACTTAAACAGGCCACTGGTTGATTTTTCACGCTCGTCATGGCCGTGACAAGGACATCCAGTATGGATTCCATGGTGGAATGTCTGGGTAGTCTCTATAATATGTTGGTCTTCAATATTCTCTTCTATTGATAGTAGAGCGTGAACTCTGTTATCTTATGACTTTTCTTTGCTGTGAGAAATAGACATTGGTAGAGTGAGAAGTTGTGTTATACTGTCTACTACAGTTGGCCTGTCCTTAGTAGGTAGAGGTTTGTTCCTTTTTTAGCTCCCTTCTTTTTCTTTTCAAGAGAGTTTTTCACTCTCATCCGATGAGCTGTATCCAAGTCCAGCTCTCCCCCCGCTACTGCAAAATGAATCCGTTTTAGATCCTTGGACTTCCCATTCCAAATGTCTATCTTGGATTGAAGTGAAACTTTTTACTTTTCCAAGGTGTTCACTTTGTCCTTGAGGGCTTGGTTCTCTTGGACTAGAATGGTGTTTTTGTCTAAAAAACTGACAAAGTCTGTAGTAGTCTCTTCTAGTTTAGAGATCTTGTCAGCACAGTGACTGTGCTTTGACTTTGCTGCCTCGTATTCCTATGAAAGGTTTCTGAACGTTCCTTTCAGATGAATATAGTCGTCAGAGATCTCTGCAATAGCCTCTCTGAGATCCTCTATAGATAGTTCAAGGTTGTGAAAATCGAATACCATGTCAATCATCTCCCTTGCCTCCCTTGCATCTTCGCTGCTTGCCATTAGACACAGTTGTGCCTCTGTAATTGATGCGGTTTATGTTTTCTCTTCTGAGTGAGTCGCTCCATGTTTTTGCTGCTAGAGCTTTCTGCTGCCTATTGTAGTCCCTCTTCTGAAGTCCTTTCCGTTTTCTGTATTCATTTTTAGAGGTTTTCTATAATCTGCAACAAAGTGTCCTGGTTTTCCACAATTGAAACAAGTTGAGTCCTACTCCTTTCCTTTGTCTTTTAACTGTTGTTCTTTTCTGAAACTTCTTCTTTTCTTGTTTTGCAAGAATTGATGCGTGCTGTCGCAAGCACGTCAAATTTATATTTATAAGCACCCACTTCACTCTATAAATATGAGTTAAAATGTAGTAGTGGAAG
>JAOVYX010020861.1:0-16479 GCA_035668315.1 Drosera spatulata | reverse complement strand
CTGGGATGGGCGGGGGAAGAGGGGAGGAGAGGAATGTGAGGGAGAGAGAGGGAGTGGTGGTGGCCGGGAGGAGGGAGAGATGAAGGGAGGTGGCCGGCGGCAACAAACGGAGGGAGGCGATGACGGAGGACAGTGGTGGCGGCGAACGACAGAGAGGAAAAATGAGAAAGAAAAATGAAGGAGGAAAGAGTCGGGGTGGATAAATCCTCGTTCTTTGCAACACAATTCAAATATTGTCGCAAATTTAAGACAATATTTGATGTTTTGTCGCAAATTTTAAATTACCGACAACGTAAATTTTCATCGCAAACATGTCTTTTTTTGATAGTGACCGTAATTCATGAGTACATATTCATGACAAGGTTTCATGTAGCTTCGCCTTCGGCACCACCCCATTTTCTGTGTTTTGCTCTGTTTTGCCTTCTTCTTTCTCGAATACAAACACCCATTGAGTTACAAACACCCATGCTTTGTTTTCTATATCGGATTATATAGATATCAAGCATATCCACATCGAATGCATCATCAAACATATGCCCGAGGGCATCCACATTTATACCCGTATGAGTCCTCATCTTCATCTCTGAATTATTTGCAATCTACCCGTTCTTCATGCTCTTCGGAGGCCACAGGAACTGCCCCACTGACCTTGGCCTTTGAACATCAATGTCAAAAATGCATCTCTACAATTTCGATGAAAATAAGTTAACTGATGTCTCGTATCAAAGTATAATTAACAAAACTAGTTATCACTTCAGCGCCACACAACTGATAAGAATCCTAGTTTTATGACAATAAGAGCATCAAGACAACAAAATCTAATTTGGGGTCACAATACGACCAAAAGCAATTCCGCTCTATTAGTAAGTCATATCTCAATCTACATCTTTGTTCGCAAGAACTGAGATATAACATTACATCACGCCTTCTCTGCATAAGCAACCACCTCAACAGTTTGGTGTCATATAGGTTTTCATGAACAGAAGCAAACTCAAGGAACTTTCCTTCCTGTATGTCGAATGCGAACATTTGGGACGTGTATCGATTTCATTTTACAAATCCAACGAAGAAAAACGACCCATGAATTTGTTCGCACATAGTTTGTTGAACAACGACTCACGAAAAAAAGATGCACGAAATTGTTCGACTAAGGTTAAGATTCATTTGGGGATGATTGGATTGCTTGGTTTTTGATTTTTGATTTTTGGTTTTGAATTGAGGAAAAGAAAAAGATGATTGAAATGAGAAATCGATGATGTGATGGATGTTAGATTGGAGATATTTTCTTACTTTTTAAAATGAGAAAATATACAATGAAATGTGCAGTACTAGGTTTTTTTCAAGTAACAAATAAAATATATATGAAATTATTTTAAAAAATAAAATATGATTTATTATTTTATTATGGATTTTAATTTAATTCTCGAGGGTCGGTATCGATATTTCCCTAGCAATATTTTTACGAAATGTCCTTCCAATTCAATTTCCGACACAGCGCCACACAATGGAAATTCCCGATTCAGAAACCATCAAACACGTGTGATAATACCAGATTCAGAAACCCAATGGCGGATTCGGCAAACCCTTCCTATAAATTCTCCATCTTGCCAATCAGCTCTCATCTGGGCACCACTCACCAAAAATCCCCTGTTTATCCTCCATTACCGGCGACTGAGCAATTCCGGCATCAGATGATGGAGTCGGGAAAGGACGATGACGATTCGGGGAGTTCTTGTCAGGGAATGATCGAGCACTGTCGATCGGGTGGGACCCAGAGAGCTCATTTCCTCAGAAAGTGGCTCACGCGCCGAGAACGGCGGCCGCGGGTAGAGTGTTCGCAGGGGCGGCGCCGAGGAAGTTCGACTATTTTGCTGTGTTTTACGGCCACGGTGGGGTCGAGGTGGCGGAGGCCTGTAGGGATCGAATGCACGTGATCTTGGAGGCTGAGGTTGTGGCCGCGGTGGCTACCGTGGAGGAGGGTTGTGGTGTTGACTGGGAGAGTGTGATGGGGAGGTGTTTTGAGAAAATGGATGATGAGGTGGCGAGCCGCGGTGGCCCGGAGAGGAGGAATCAGGTGGCCCAAGGGTCGACGGCGGTGGTTGTAGTGGTTGGCAAGGAGGAGATCGTAGTTGGCAACTGCGACGACTCCAGGGCTGGTTGGAGGGCTAGAATCGAAGCTGTTGGAGGGCGGGTGATAAACTATAATGGTGCCCGTGTGATGGGAGTTTTGGCAACTTCAAGGTCGATAGGTATGCACAGATTACAGATCCCTAAAGCTTTGTTATCGTGTTTTAAAAATTCATGTGCATTGATTTAGGTTCTGACTCAGGTGATCACTATTTGAGGCCATATGTGATACCGCAACCAGAAGTTGATGTCTATCGTCGGACCTCTGATGATGAGTTTTTGATCTTGGCCACTGATGGCTTGTGGGATGTTACGTCCGACCAAGAAGCATGTCAACTAGCGAAAAAATGTCTCTGCGGCGGGAACAACGGGGCGGCTATTGGATTTCATAACAGAGCTTCAAGTGCTGTTGCTCTACTAGCGCAGTTGGCTATTGCTAAGAGAAGTAATGACAACATTATTGTTATAGTGTCTGTGCTTAGGAAATCCAAAGTCTGAACCCATTCCTGAATTCTCGTCCTTCCGTCTTTTGTATCGTGCATTGAGCTAGTAATAGCTGGATGAGCGATATAAAAGATGGAAAGAACTCATGTGTGGAGATGGGTTGTCTACGGGTTTCCTTCCTAACTTGTCTGGTAAACCTCGACAAGCTTCTTTTTTCCATCACAAAATGGGTTAGGCTTTTTTAGGAGCTGTTTTTGGCTCTTCAGTTTTTGAACTCTTAGCGTCGTTTCTATGACTTGCTTTACTTTTTACCAGGGGCCCTTAGTGTTCTGTTTGTGTTAAAACCCTGACGTCGAGAAATAATCGAAGTCATGCTACATGTTTTACTGTTGTTCTGGAACAGCACATCTATGACATTACATAACGAGGATAAAGGTCGAAATGAATCATGGAAGCAAACACTTAATCCTCCATCTGACGAACAACGTGGAAGTGATTTGTTGTGGTGTTTTTTATGTGAAAATATTATTAAATAAGATATGTTATATATATTTTGGAATGATCAAAATAGATGAGTATTTATATAATATGGACCGGAGGTAATACTACATCATACGATTCTCAAATGCACGGATGGACAGTACAGACTGCAAAAAATCATCATACTTGATCCACAAATCAAGTGAATATTCGATTGTCAAAGTTTCAACCTGTTCTTATACAAATGCTTCCATCAAATAGATTATTGCAGCGTTTTATTCTGACAGCATTCGTCAAGGAGAACCTTGACAAGAAACCATGAAAAATAGTAACAAAGACTGGACTTTCCCATCATAGGCACACAGGCACTACGCGATGTCTGCTCAATCTGATATCATCATCTTGACACCCAATGGGTCCTTCACCACCTCATAAGTTACAAAAGCAATGGCAATGGACAGCACCACCTGAAGAAGATGATCCTCGGGTTTGTTAGACCAGCCCAGGAGCATGGCAAATTGTATCAAGTGATGGAACATAGAAGAAATAGTATGAAACGGACTCTTTAGATAGGAAATGGGTCAGTGCTCCAAGACCTAGGAGAAAACCCTCCAAGACCTGGCAAGAAGCTCTTAACTTCAGCCTCTCTCCGTCTATCTGTCTATCTTAGTGGTACAAGTTCGACCCATCAAATTTTTTAATTTCTATTGAGCCAAGATTTCAGATGCTCGCAGCAAGAAACAGGTTTCGACAATCTAGAGCTAAAACTGAGTCGAGCGCATTACTGTGACCTTACCCACCTTGACTGAGTTTCGCACCAATCCCTTGTATAATGCAATGGCACCCTCATACTGAATGGTTTTCCTGAATGTATCGACCATACCGTTATATTCCAGCGGGGCCTTGGATATGCTGTCACCTGTGATAACGGATGAAGCATACTTCCATCCTAGAATAACCTGAGAATCTGCTCTCAGTCTCACATAACATGTGTTACTTGAATAGTGTCGCGTTAGGTCTAATAGGTCATAATAAGATATCATATCGCATCTCAGGTCTGAACAGTGACAGACGATTGTCCCTATGTGACCGCTCAAAAGGCTGTTGAAATTGTAAGGAGTACACACTGGGAAGAAGTGGAGAAAGGAAAGGCATATATGGAATCAAAGTGCTGCCAAGTGCAGATGCATTAAGCCACATACATGATGCTGTTTTTGACAATGAATCTAACAGGAAGACACTGGAAGTTACATTTCAAAAGTCTCAAGGAACATAAAAGTGTCGATGACTCCATTGCAAGTGATTCTTATTAATGAGACTAACAGACTGCTTTTCGGTCAATATATACCCGGAACATAAGCAGCGCAGACGGTTCAGGTAATTAACTGGATTTTTCCTGGTATGCTTCAGAATTCTGATCACAGCAGCTATACCGAGCAGTTTGGTCAGGCTGGCAATGTCTGCTGATTAAAACAAAGTCACTAATACTGTTGCGTTGAGAAGCAATGCACAATGTAATGCAGAAAATAAATTATTATTTTCAAACATTTATTGTTGTAGTTGTTTTCTATTTTTAGTTATTTTTAGTATCTATTTTTGAATAAGTAAGCTTGTTAGAATTAGAATATTTTAGATTATTTGTTAGGATTCTAACTTATCCTTTAAAGCTTTATAAATTCAGTCATTGTAATATTAGGTAAACATATTGATTTGAATGAAAGTTATGTTTTGATTTTTTGTGACTTGTTTATCTCAATCATACAGTGAATCGGGTTTCCTAGTTCGGTTCGTTGGGAGATTCATAAGGAGTTAGTCGAGATGTGTTGGGGTATACTTCATAATCCTATAACTCCCTAGCGAAGCATTGTCTGTGCCGATATTGCGAGATCAACGAACTAGCGAATTGGATGTGTTGAAACATCAAACGATGAAAGAGATTGGTGATCCAATCTATGATGAGTATGATGACGACAGGAAACTTCTTTTCAAGAAGTCAAATATTCATGAAGACCAAGAGGTGTACGATGAGGTGCTATTTTATAACCAGGCCGAAGCCTTGATAATCATCTATGAGGCTGCAATGACAAACTACAAGCTCAAGTGGAGGAGCACTTCTAGATTACCGTCATTGCAATCCATCAAGCATTTCAAGATCAGAGGTCGTATAATGGCGAACAAACCTCATCACTTACTTGAAACTCGAGGATGAATTTCGTCTAACCTGGGGAGAATAATGCAGAAAATAAATCATTATTTTCAAACATTTATTGTTGTAGTTATTTTTAATTTTTAGTATCTATTTTTAAATAAGTAAGATTATTAGGATTTAGAATATTTTAGATTATTTGTTAGGATTTTAGCTTATCAGTAACACACCACCTTGGGGTGGTATGCGCCACCAATACGAGCCAATCTCAAGGTCGAGATCAAATCGAAAGGATTTTGCAATATGATGAACAATATCATAAAAGAGTAGTACAAACATCAAATTTTATTACACAACTTGACAAAAGTATAGAACCTGTTCTTATTTACATGGTAAAAACATAAGAAACATGATAGTAGATTCACTCGCTACTCGTGGTTTCCCTGCTTCCCATGATTACATGGAATTATTCAAAAACATGGAGAAAATGAGGAAACCCTTCAATAACTATATTATGGCACGCAAAAGAAACAAGATTACATAAAAAAGATTTCAATTATGATAAAGACGTTACTTAAATAGTATAGCGGAAGCATGTCGAAAGGCATTCCTGATACACTTACTCATTTTCATAATCAAATCACATAGGAAGAAAAAGACTTAACATTTAAAATATAAAAGCAAACATGTGTGCAGTTCTTGTAACTTGATATGCTATAATAAGCATTATCGTGGTTCGATGCACCTAGGGTCATCATAGACCTATCGACGTAGGTCATTGATTACTTGATCAGGATTTTACTCCCTTGACTTCTTCAACTCGCAAAACAGCTGATTAAAAACTCTTGTTTAAACTTGACTTGGTAAGCATATAAGTTGATGCTTAAAAATATGTCACAGCGAAACACAAAGCATAGTTTTCGCACGCATAAATACTTTGGTTTTCAGAAATCGTTTAGGACTGGTTGAATTACTTAGGCCACGTTTAAAAGCTAACCATACATATAGTTCCCTTAATAACGCTTGCGTAGTTCTTGTGATAAATGATAGATCTCACCCCACCTTAAATGTCAACTTCACTTCCCGTCGTGCTAGCTTAGACTACGCCTCGTCCTCCTTCCTTTCTATTTCTTAGAACTACTTTTAGGTGTTTGTATACCTGTCTTATAAATCCTAACCTTGGCCTATTTGTAGAGTTTTCATAGGGTGTCTTGTCACTGGCGTCGATGACGAAGGGAGGACACGTGTTGCTGAGGTGTCATGCTCTTGTTTACAACTTGACATCCAACTGCCTTGTCACAGGCATCATCAACATGTGATTGACACGTCTTCCCTAGGTGTAATGCTCTTGTTTACAGCTCAACATGCAACTGTCTTGTCACAGGCATCGTCGACGTGGTGTCGACATGTGTCATCTAGGTGTCAATCTCTTGACATGCAGATAATGAATCATTGTATCATGACTTCTTTGCTTGACACATGGGTTTTGAGATGTCACTTGTATGGTTTATTCATTATGGGTTATGTGTCACTTGATATCAACGTGCTATCGATGAACATCGTCATACTAGCTTACCTTGATTTTTTGATACGTGACATTTTCATGAGCATTTTGGCCTACATATGTTATTAGCATAAAGCGTCTTGGTTACATGAATGCCTAGTTCCATATCAACGACTAACGATGGGAAACTCTTATGGAACGCTTGGTCGTTACATTATCCTTTAAAATTTTATAAATTCAGTCGTAAAGTTAGGTACACAAATATTGATTTGAATGAAAGTTATATTTTGAGTCTTTGTGACTTGTTTATCCCAATCCAATGGTGAACCGGTTTCCTTGTCGATTGATGTCCTACGCTTCTGAGAGTTTCCACCCAAATCTTTTGAGCCACACTTCATTCTTGCATCACAATGGTAGATGTTAGTCCAACCATTCCACTCGTCAGGATAGTAAAGAAATTTTATGGCTCAATTCCAACATCAGTTTTGCACAAACCATATGTATACATTGATATTCTCTAAACTTAGACACGCGGGCTAAATATTGAACTGTAAATTAGGGTGGTCGAAAGCGGGATGGTCAAGTCCCTAGGTTAGTTTTGCAATGCCGACATCAATTGTTTCTCCTTATGATTATATATACATCAATATGAGGCACTCACACTTACGGTGAGCTTTTCCTTCTATATGATACAAGAGCACAATAGGTACGACGATTCAACACTTTGCGCCACCCAAAAGTATGTTCGCACTTCAAGTACAAAAGAGACATTCATATGAGAGAAAATATTATAAATAATTTAACCACATCGGATAGGGTAATAATTCAACAAAATCATTTCGTTACCGATAACTGGCCCCACAGATCAAGAGTAGTCTTTTTAATATGCTTTGACCTCACTCGCATATACCCTGAGAAACTTTCATAGATGGTCACCTACTCACCCATGCCAAAATTACTCCATATCAGACACGTTTAATTACGATGTTTTAAAGCGATAGATAACCAAAAGTGAAAGTGCACCTTATTGATATGGATAGTTTTATTGAACACTTTAAGTCATACCTTTGGATATTACATGTTTATCTTGAAGAATATGTTCGGAATCAAGTGTTGAAATAATCTATTTGATAGAAGCATTTGTATAAGAACAAGATGAAGTTTTGACAATCGAATATTCGCTAAATTTTTGGAACGAGTATGGTAATCATATGTAGTCCAACTGTCCATCCATGCATTTGAGAACTGTGTGATGTGTTACTCTTTTGTCCTATCTCTCAAAGTTGTTCGTCGAATGGAGGAAGTATTTGGTTAATTGCATTATATATTTCGACCTTTATCCTCGTTATATAATGTTATAGATGACAATTGCTTTGAATTAGCTCATGTCCCCTTCATTTCACTATATATATATATATATATGTAACAATTTGATTTTGAGATTTTTTTGAAGCGAATTTCGATGACATATATGCTAAGACGATCGAATCTTGTTTTATGCAAATTTATTGTGAAACATTAGTCCTAATATAAGTTATGCACTCCAATTCGACGTTAGTTGCATACGCGACGATAGGACATTTTTATTATGTAAGAATTTAGCCCATTAAAATACATGTTAAATAGAGATTTTTGAAAACGTTGCTCTTATTATGGGATAGATGGAGCATTATATTATTGGAAAAATCACCTAAAAATACAAAAAGTTGAAAAAAAAAACCCCCAAAAACATATACACGGAATCTTATTTTCATATACATATAATTTTTAACTTTTTCTCATCTCCCCTCATCTCACTTCTCCTCCACCACCAGCACTCCTCCGTTGCCTATCACCACCACCTCTGGCCACCTCCTCGTTCTCATTCTCGAATTCATTCCTTTCCTCACATCCTTCTGTAACGCCCCCGGATTTCCGTAACGAAAAACACGGGAGCGTTATGTCGTCAAGGACCTAGTCCGTGACAAAGCCAAATAAACCGAATGAGTTTAGGGATATAGATGTCAAGGAAACTATAAATATTAGCCACAGTCATAACTTACAACTTCGAATACTTGTTTAGTTACATCATTTGTGCAAAGACAGCGCTACTCGCTTATTACATTAAACAAAATAGATCCTTTGATCTGTTATAATATCCAAAAGAGCGTGATATCATCTATATACATGCAAGTTCACATTAAGAGCCTTCAGGTGTTGTTGGGGGCATACCTACAATTGAAAAACATAACCGTGAGCTAATGAAACTCAGCAACCTCAGGTGTATAAATCCCAATTACAGGGAACTTCCGCTAACAGCTATGCCGATCGCCGGAAGGCCCTAAAATATATATATAGAAAAATATGGACGTCATATCACACACCATTGTTTCTCATTGCTTTATATGGCTTTGTATCGCTTTTAAGAGTCATTTCTTTCTTTTGCATTAATTTAGGGTTCATGACTCGACTAAAAAGTAGCGACAACTCCAAGGATATGACCGACTCGGAGCTCTGTGATAAAATATCATTCGTCAGTCGGGCTACATAATAGATTCTGTTTTCGCACCTGCCTACTCTGTGCGTCGTTCGTAATATTTATTGGCGTGTTCAACTAATCATCCCATCGTCATATTTGATTTAAATAATCAAATATTTTCATGGATTTAAATATATAACCTTTAAGCACGATTTATTTTAAAATCGTAACGTTATATATTCATTTTAAAACTCCCAAAATTTTCGGATATTACACCTCCGACTAAATTGTGATCCTCCATCCACTATGACATCCTTCAACTGTCGATGCTGCTCCCGTTGTACCGATCTCCTCCTCCTTCAACGTCCATCGATCAAACCGTCAATGTTGGTTTGTCGACAACATGATTGATGATGATTGAGTTTCTGATTTGGACAACATGCTGTATCCCTTTAGCGTCGAGAATTCCATGATCTGCAAAAGGAACATTGAGCGCTTGTTCAGTCGAAACATTGCGCCTGTTCAAACGAAACAGTGCGCCTGTTTTGTTTCGAAACTGAACCGTCAAAGTTGTCGTCGTTGGAGATTTTATGTCTTGCTTTTTGATTTTGTGACAGATTTTCTGGTGAAGAGGTGTGTATTTTCGGTGAGCGAAGCGTTGCGTATTCGTGTTAAATTGTTCAAGACTCACGACCATTAGAATATTTATCCTGATATCTATTTTTGAGATTTTACACTTTGAATCCATATCTACTCTTTTTTGGCATGTAAACACGACCATTATAATATAATCAAATTTTATAGAGATTTGTTTTTGTTTGAAACAGAGCGCATGCATGTTGAGGCGCTCTATTTCGAAACTGAGCGCCTGTTTTGACGCTCTGTTTCGAAATGAATAAAAAAAGTAAACAAAATTTGATTAAAAATACCTAAATAATAACCGAATGAATTGCAATATTTATGTGTCTTGGTTTTCGATTTTATGACAGATTTTCTAGTGAAGAGATGTGGATTTTCAACGACATGTTGGTTTGTCGATGACATGATTGATGATGATTGAATATTTTTTGGACGACACGTTGTGTCCCTTTGGCGTCGAGAATTCCATGACCTGTAAAAGGAACATTGAGCGCCTGTTCAGACAAAGCAGAGCCCCTGTTCAGACGAAACAAGCGCCTATTTTGTTCTGAAACCGAACCGCCGAAGTCGTCGTCATTGGAGTTTTTGTGTCTTGGTTTTGGATGTTGTGATAGATTTTTTGGTGAAGAGGTGTGGATTTTCGGCTTGCGAAGCTTTGCGTATTCATGTTAAATTGTTTAAAACTCACAGCCATTAGAATATTTATCCTAATATCTATTTTTGAGATCTTACGCTTTGAATCCATATCTACTCTTTTTTGGCATGTAAACACTACCATTAGAATGTAATCAAATTTTACGGAGATTTGCTTTTGTTTGAAATAGAGCGTTTGTTCTGACACTCTGTTTCGAAATGAATAAAAAAAAACAAACAAAATTTGATTAAAAATACCTAAATAATAGCAGAATGAATTACAATATTTATGTGTCTTGGTTTTGATTTTGAGACAGATTTTCTGGTGAACAGGTGTGGATTTCCGGCGAGCAAAGCTTTGCGTATTCGTGTCAAATTGTTCAAGACTCACGGTCATTAGAATATATACCCTAATATCTGTTTTTGAGATCTTATGTTTTTAATCCATATCTTCTCTTTTTTGGCATGTAAACTTGACATTTAGAATGTAATCAAATTTTATGGAGATTTGTTTTTGTTTGAAACAGAGCGCATGCATGTTCTGACGCTCTGTTTCGACATGAATGAAAAAAAGAGCAAACACCTAAACAATAACAGAATGAATCGCAATTTCATACGAGCCTTTAGTAAATGAAACGATGCTCAATAACATGAAAATTTTTGATGTGGCATTTTATCGAACACCTTATATGCATACATTCTCATATCACTTGCAATAGATAAAATTATAAAAGATTACATTTGATTTCTAGAATAGGTAGAACAAAAATTGAACAGAGGAATTTGATTTCCTGTAAAAAATAAAAAAAAAATTGAACAAAATCCAATGGCAAAATTCATATGAACATGGCTCATAGTTTCCTATACAATCGTTGTTGATTAATTTGATTTCCAATATTCCAATATAGTAACAGTGAATCATGATTGAGTGCTTCCTCCATCAAATGAAAAGCAGCACTGAAAATTGAATATGCTGAATCGTCATTGCTTCTTCTCCCAAACTCGAATATGCCTTCGATTTCTATCGATTTCCTCTCTTGCTTGTCCTAGAAGCTACAACGACACTCGTCACGAGACCGGCAATGGAGGTGACGATCGTCGCGGTGGTCGACAGTGGTTCGATGGTGGCGATGGAGACGTCGATCACCATGGTGGCCGATGGTGGATTCGATGGTGGCGGAGAATAAAGAAAGGACGAGAGAAGGAAGGAGAGAGAGGGAGCGGGGAGTTAAATTGTATGTTTTAGAATTATAACTCCGTGTGTATCTTTTTCTGATTATTATTGAAAAGTTGTTTGTTAGGGTCATTTATCGTATATTATTGTTAACTAAAAATGTTCTTAGTAGGACTATAATATAGCATTTGTGAAGTAAGGAAAATCTTACAAACGCATCGGTATTACTCCCTTTGTCCAAGGAAAATTTCAACGACACATATTTCGAGATGTTTTTTTTTTGTTTTAGTTGATATCAAAAAAATTAGTTTTTAGATACATGGTTAGAGTTCACATCTTAATATATCATTAATGTTTTACAATAATTTTTTTAAAAAAATAATATGTTTGATCATTCCATGGAAGCTTTGAAGTGCATTACGTTGTAATTTTTTCTTGGACAGGGGGAGTATAAGAACACTATAAAAGTAAAATATTTTCTTTATTCCAATAAAATTACACACTTATCATTTTGAGATGCGTCATAGAAATTACAACATTTTCTTAGTTAGAACAATATTGATTCCAAAAATATTAAATTGATGTTTTCTATTGCATTATCTCCACTGACTGTTTTATTAAGTGTTGCAATAAACCCCACTAATTTTTTGATTTTTAATAATAAGCTACTACCTTTGTCCCATAAAAAAAAAGACACCATAAATAAAAAGTATTGTATTTTTTGTGAGACTGAGGGAGTACAAAATTATCAAAACTTTAATGCATACATAAATTAAAGAGATTTTTTTTTTGAGTATTTATAGAAAAAACTAAATAAAAAAAAAATCTTGTGACTAGACCATTGGACTTAGTGATTCATGGTTAAGATTAAAAATTCATTCTATCTCTCTTTTAATGGAAAAAAGAGCTTTTAACAACAACTATTGATTTGAAAATCAAATGATTTAACCATAAATAATTTTATATGTGGCTAATCATAAATTCATCAAGTCCTAAAAAATATCAAATCAATTAAATCCATTGCCATTCTTTGAAATGGAGATAGTAAACTTTAGTGATGTACCATAAAGATGATAAAGTAACTATATTTTTAAATTTGTTAACATATTGCAAACATATCTCATTGATGTGGAACTAAGTAACAATATTATTCTTAAATTAACTATACACAATACATCTGTGCCTTTTGGAAATTTTTTTCCTATGCAATGAAAAAAGAAGAAGAAGAAGAAGAAGAAACATGCTCCATATAATCCCATCAAGTGAAGGGTGTAGAGGACACCTCTATGTGAGAAAGTGATATTCACAGACCTTATCCTTATTTATGAATAAAAAGGTTGTTTCTGCTGTCCTCAGACTGTTTCCTATGCAATGAGATATGCAATATGATTTGATAAATTTGGAGGATATAAAGATGGAAAATAAACGGATAATATATTATTTTTGTACTATTTAGAGTAAGTCCAAATATGAGTTATATGTGATTTTATATCGATAATTTGAAATCAGATTGGAAAAACAAAACTGCAATCATGAATTACAAATAGTGATTAAATAGAACCGAGGTCAAACTTGTTTTATATTTGTAATCAAAAATGATGTGGTTATCATTGACACATCATTAAAAAAAAATACTATTCTTTGCTTTTCACATTTTCAAAATAATAATAACTATAATAATAAAAAATCAATAACGTAAAATAAAGGTTACGGATTTTCTTATTTAATGAAGAACCAAATAAAAACGTACTTTTAAAACTTAGAAAATGTGTTCTACAGTGCAAAAAAAAAAAAGAAAAAGAAAAATATTGTAGGATACAAGTTTTATAAAATAGTTTTCAACACATACAAGACAGGAAAAAAATCCCTCCGTCATTCAATTTTAATTTTACCCCACTTTCTCTATCTTCCTCCTCCTCCACTCGTCGTCGCCTTCATCTATCTTCACCTCGCCGTCTTCACCTCTCTCTCAGTTGTCTTCGTCTAAAAATGATTTCATCGAACACCTTACAGACGAGATACAGATCATTGGTATTTGGATTGTTGAAGAAGAGGCATACTGTTGAAGAGGATCAATTTAGCAGACTTGAGATTTTGGTTGGTTCATAACTCATTCGTTGGACGAGATGCACATCATTGAATTTTGGATTGTTGAAGAAGAGGCGCTTTGTTGAGGTATAGATGAATTAAAGAATAGATGAGTTGAGTTTGAAGAGGCGCAATGTTTGGAATAGTACAGACGTATTGTTTCAAAAAGTGCGCCTGGAAGATTGAAACAGTACGCCTCTTTTATTCCAAATAGTGTCTTTGTTATTCGAAATAGTGCACCCGTGTTGTTTCATGTGTTCAGACGCACTGTTTCTGTTTAAACAGATGCATTATTTTCAAAATATGTGAAAAAAAATTCAAATTTGTTCGGTCGTCCTATTTCATGAAACATCATACTCACCGACGCTATACAACAATGACACGGCCTACACACTGGATAATATTTTGTTTGTGGTTGATGTTGGTGGTTGTGGTTTATGGAGAAGAAGAGAATAGGGTGTTGGTGAGAGTGACGATTGGTGGTTAAAATGTGAAAAGTTATTAAGGCTGACTGAATAAATAAATTTTGTAAAATTGCAGGAACAGTCGGACATGACATATGTCATTTATGTTTAAGAAAACCATATCCATAGAACTATTTTGGATGAGAACATCCTAGCTACGTAAGAAAAGAAAGATGAAAAACATAAAAAAAAAAAGTGAAACAAATGGACAAATATAAAAGTCCCTCTTCAATTCAATGGCCTCTCCCACATAAACAAACAAAACGTACACTGTATGTGTCTATATGTATGGGTGTGCATAGGATCGGATGGTCCGATATTGGATCGTTTTTCGTTCCGTCCTAACTTTTCCAGTTCCTGAAAAGGGCTCGTCCTGTCCTATCCCGAATTTTTCGTTCCAGTTCCTAAAAAGGGTTTCTGATTTTTCGATAAGGGAAATCTGGTATCTCGGTATCGACCGAGACGAAAAATAGATGTGTTACTAAATTATATTCTTGAACCTTTGTCGTTTCATTCTAGCAAAGCGTCTTACGTTTATTACAAAACAAATGTTGACATGTAATAACAATATATAGAGATAATAAAAGAAAACAAATCAACATATAACCATAACTTTTGAAGACAAGAGGTTGTTTATGTATAGAATTAAGTTATGTCATCAAGATATATTCTCATAAAATGATGTGTGTGAAGAAAAATTGATTTTGATCCTTAATAGTAGTCCTTACACCTTGGTGCAAACATGTCTCAAAGTTTAAAACATATATATTTTTTATAAGTTTGATACAAGAATAACACATCATAAAAAAATTGATCCGATATGATAAAAACTGATCCGGTTCTTATAAAATTTCCCGCACCGCATCAACTTTTCGGTACCTTGTGACAATTGTTCCCGTACGGACTGAACTCAACAGGTATGAATCTAGTATGGTCCGATATCTCCCGGTTTCGGTTCGGTTCGGTATGTTTGGGAATTTTTTTTCTCCCCCTATCTACATGAGGCGTGATGTGTATGAAAACACACATCATTTCTTTATTCTTAACGTTTGTTTTATTCCTTTTATAGTGTCTAAATTATATTTTTAGTGTCTTTTTGTCTTGGAATGTTGGTACTGCTGTGTTTTCATGTTTTATTCTAAATGTTTGTTTACATTGTTATGTTCAATTCCATGTTTTATTCCATGAATATGTGTGAGTAGATCGATATTAGGGATGTGTTGATGAGTTTTGAAGTCATTAGATCATGAAATGTTGAGTGTTTAATACAAACCAGAGGTGTCGAATGAAAGATTGATGCATGAAACCTATTAGAATCATCATATAACATGTGTATGCTAGATTGATCACCTAAAATACACAGGTTAAGGCTATAAATCGCGCTAAGTGGTTTAGTTCAGTAGCTAATTTATATAATATGATTTAAGCTAATTGTCATATACAATCAATGGTTTCATATGCATGTAACATGATTAGTTTAAGCTAATTGCTATGATTGTTATGAATGTCAAGTTCCATGTTATGAATCAACTCTTGTGTTTTAAGTCATGTTCGAGCTAATTGAAACGAATTAGATCTCTTGAGTTAGTTTAACTATCCGAGCTAATTGGAAGTTTGAAGCTAATGAACGTAGTGACTTAAGCCAATACTTATTACTAACATTCCACATTAATCATTACATCTAAGATCTATAAACATCAATGATTGATCTAAGTGATTCAAAATAACTCAACCATTATCCTTACATTTCTCTTTATCCAAGCAATCCACCTTACTATCCAGCTTAGTTTTATCTATTTCTGAGTAATTAGTTTAGTTATTACCTTTTTAAACACCGCCCCAAACCTTAATTTTCATATTTGTAATAGTTCTTTATCGTGACTAAAGAAAGACAAATAATATCACTACTGAAAGTGAGTGCTCATAAATGTTAATTTGACGTGTAAACGACAGCACACATCAAATTTTGATGCGTGTTAATTTGGCAACAACGCCAAAATTTGATGCGCGCTGTCATTTACACGTCAAATTAACATTTATGAGCATTCATTTTCACTCTATAAATATAGAATTAATGCAGTTGTGGAAATAAGGGTCGAACCCACAAGGGCGGTCGTAATATTATTTATCTTTCTTTAGTCACGATAAAGAACTATTACAAACATGAAAATTAAGGTTTGGGGGACGGGGTGTTTAAAAAGGTAATAACTAAACTAATTACTCAGAAATAGATAAAACTAAGCTGGATAGTAAGGTGGATTGCTTAGATTAGGAGAAATGTAGGGATAATGGTTGAGTCATTTTGAATCACTTAGATCAATC
>JAOVYX010020860.1:0-16482 GCA_035668315.1 Drosera spatulata | reverse complement strand
AGGACCGCTCTTGAAAACCTGCAGATGAAATGAAGTCTTCATCTATTCATTGTCTTTTTCAGTCGGCAAAATATAACTGATAAAGACTCTACAAAGATATTGAGATACACAATACACAACCACCTTCATCGAGTATCGACTACTCTTTCAAATTATGCTTAGGTACTATTCAATATGCTTCATGAAATCAAAGTATATCCCATAATTGAAAAAGTTCTAAATCCATCTATATAAAGCAAAGCAGCAAACATGATTTGACAAAATTTTAATGGAAGAACAAAAATTGACAGGAACTTACAGCGTTTCTCGTACGAGAACGCTGATGTTCAGGTGGCCCAGCGTGAGGAGGGAAGCGACCATTCTCCCCTTGTGATGCCTAAAAAATCAAACACAGTTTCAATAAACATCATTTTTTTTTCTGAATCCTAACAATGATAACACTGATCATTAAGCAGCACAATGCAGTCACAAGGCATTCCCATCATAACAAAAGTCACACACCGCATTCAGGCAGGCACCAAATAGACACAAAATGGCTCTTAAACCATTACCATATGGAGAAAGTCAAATCGGTTTTGTAAACAATGTGAAATGATTCTCAAGTTTGAGTAGCTCCTCCTAATTAAACTTAGATTTGGCTCAGGCTCTACTCCCAAGCTTGGGCCAAAAAATTCTGATACTCTCATTACGCAACCGGATACAACGAAAAAAAGGGTTAACTAGTGATTGATAAGATCCGTGGGCAGAAGTATGAGTAACACGACGAAAGGTCGGTAATGGATCCCTTCAGGGGAATCCTATGCCCATAGCTAGAAAGGACTGTTTAGCACGTAATAGAGTTTTGCGATGAAAAGGGCCCTCCTGCTGCCGTAGGTGACCTGAAATGAGCCATCTCGCAGACATCCAATTCTCAAGGAGGACATATCACATATGCAACAATGTGTGTGTTGATACTTCACATAGTAATGTAGAACTGTTATTAAATTTAACCGAACCTAACATAAAACCATCAACCTAAGCCACTTTTCCCCACAAAAGCAACAATAACATGATCATCAATTACAAATCATCATCATCATCATCATCATCATCATCATCATCATCGCCATTCATAATTCTCCATAAATCAACACCAACACAGTCCAAACACACAAATCAAACGCAATATAGATAAACTCCTTCATACCGCCGGCTCCGCGGTTTTCGTCGTCATTTCGTCTCAAATCTCCTATTCAATCCAAATCCTGCATCAACCAAACCCGATCAATCATACCAAAACCAAATCACAAACACATCAAACTCATCAAATTCATTGCTCAAAACTTAACGCTCCTCACATTGGATGATCCATTGGCGAATTAGGTTTGATGAGATGATAAACGGCGAGGAGAAATCGAAGGCATTGAAAGAGGAATCAGTGTGTGATTTATTGATTGATTTTCGGAAAGTGGGAAAAAAAAAGGAAAAAGTGTGGGGCCCATGGGGAATCAAAGGGGACCCGAAATGGGCGGGGCCGAGGGGTGGGGTGGGGTGGACACGTGTCCGGCCTGCCGGATCTGTCGGAGGGAAGAAAGGGGAGAGGAGACGGAGACACACGAAAACGGCATCGCATCATGGGCTGTGTTTGAAGATGTGATTGTGGCAAATCATTTGATCACCGATTAGGGTTCTGGGATTGGATCGAGTATCGAAGCATGCTCGGTAATTTTGATTAGGGACCAAAAAAAAACATTATTTTATGAAAAAGTCAGAGATAAATAAATAAATTATCAATCATCCCCTTCATTCTCATCTTGATGTTGAAAAAATTCAATGTATTCTTAACCTCTTCATCCACCCATATTGTTCATCAAATTAGCCTACATCCCTCACACATGTAAGGAGGAGTAGTTGTCGAATAATGAAAGAAAAAAATGGAATGTATTATTATGGGAAGTGATTAATATTTTTTGATAAATAATTGATTATATGATTTTATGTAATGATAAGAAATGTTGTAGATTGTGGTGTTCTTGGATATATAAATGTAATAACATTATAGTTCACCAATCTCAATCTTTCAAAAAAAAAATGAGTTTCAATCTAATTTTGGATAATTTTGATGATTTGAAGATCACATTTCACATTGGTGTTGTGCAATCTCATTCTTTCTCTCCTCAAAACAGAGAATTTTCTACCCAAAAAGTGAAGTGGTCTCTTTTTTATTCATGGATACAACAAACGCATTTCACCAAGTAAAGGAAAATAAGAAAATATGTGTTGAGAGACTCAACTCAAAATTGAGATGGAGGAGTTTCATATGGAATTTATGTAAAAAATTTTGAAATGATTTTAAAAAATTTAAGAACATTTTAAAAAATCTAAAAATATCATAAAATCACTCAAATCTCTTAAAATAATAAAAACATCGTAAAATTGAAAAATAATAAAAACATCGTAAAATAATCTCATATAATTCGAAAGCATAACAATCTCTAAAAGAGCCTTGAAAACACTCAAAATTACATAAAGATGCTAAAAACAAAATAAAAACTACTCAAATCTCTTCAAAACACTCAAAAATAAATAAAAAATGGTAAAAATATCCTAAAACAACCTCAAATAATTTGAAAACACAAAAAATTTATCGAAACAATCTTGAAATGATCTTAACACACTCAAAAACACATGAAAATATTAAAAACACCATAAAAACAATTCAAATCTCTTCAAAACACTCAAAAACAAATAAAAAATCATAAAACAACCTCAAATAACTTTAAAACGCAAGATTCTATCAAAAAATATTTAAATAAATTTAAAACATTTAAAAACACTTGAAAATGCCAACAAATGTGAAGAGGAAGATACAATATCATTGGAGCCCATTTTCAACACCTTAACTCGATAATAGAAGATCCCATAACATTAAGCCGGGGAAAAAAAAAACCATTATGAATACCCTGAGCTTTCAAAGTACAATTGAGTGTTGTAGAAGGGGGATTCATAATACACCCAGGATATAAGCATATCACACTATCTTTATTTTAGATTAATTATTGAAATTTATTTAATTTTTCAAAGTATGATTAATTTCTCTTCAATAATCAAACTCTAGAAAAATACAGGGAATATACACCCTCGAAATGCATCTAATATTTCCCTTGTAACAAGTATCAGGTCTCAAGTGTTCATTGATTTACCATTTAATAACTACCTATTAAGTTTGTTCTTTGTCAATCTTCAAATGACCAAAAGAGAGAGAGAGTACTAAATAAATTTCCTTGTTATTCTTAAACATTCTTCCACTTTTGTATTTTTTTTTCCTTTTTTTGAAAGTTCTACTTTTGTATTTCTTTCTTTATTAGATTCGGTGAATCTGATTTCACTGTGATTTCAATGCTTAAAATCCAATAATAAATATATATATTAATAAGAAAAATCATGATACAAGCTTGTGTCATTATTGATCTCAAGGCACATATCACCGATGCCGACAACTGCAGCTGACTCATTATTACCTATCTTTAAAAATTAAAAGTCGTCTAATTTATAAGATGTAAACAAATCTTTGCGAGACGTTGCATGAACAGATGCATCACTATCAATCACACAACCGGAGTCATGGCATACAAAATTCACAGCATCACCGTTAAGCACAGTAAGAAAGTCATTTGAAAGTGCAGCAACACGATTGTCATTATTATTAGAATCAACATTTTCCTCTTTTCCTTGCTCTTTCAGTTCTCTCTTAAGTTGACGACAAAATTTCTTAGTATGTTTTTTGATGGCAGTAATAACACTTAATATTTGTAAACTTATTAAATTTGCCTCTATTTTTACTGCGAGTCTTGTCTCTATTTACTGAACCTCGACTCTCATTTCTATCTTGTTTTTCCATAACCAAGGTATCGAAATGTGAAGAACAACTTTGAGTTTTTCTTCTCATTTTTGCATTCAAAATGTTACTCTTGGCTAATTCCATAGTAATAGTATCATCAGGGATCGAATTAGACAAAGAAGTCCGAAAGGTCTCCTAAGAGTCTGGTAAAATACCAAGCAACTACAAAGTCTAAATCTCATCATCAAACTTGATACTCATAGCAGTTAATCAATTTATAATTCCTTGAAAAGAATTTAAGTGATCAGTTAAAAGAGTGTCATCATGATTCTCAAAGCCATCATCTGTTTTTATCAAAAACAACTTGTTATTTCCAGTCTTTCGAGCATATAACTATTCGAGCTCATCCATAAAGTTGTGCATTTGTATCCCCAGAGATATGATTCAAACCATTATCATCTATCTATTGTCTGATATATCCACAAACTTGACGTTGAATTATTTCACATTCACCTTCGATTTTACCCTCGAGTTTTTCTTCACCAAACACAGGTAAATAATAATCTTTCACATAAATAAGATCCGTCATTTTTCCTTCCCATACATGATAATTAGATCCATTCAAGGTGATCATCCTATTAGTATTAGTTTTTATGGTTTCACAAAATCCAAAACAAACACAGCTCTAATCCCACTTTGTAGGGAGGATTACCAAAACCCGACTTATACGGAATTAGCATAACGGATTAAATTACGTCCTCCTCTTAGTGTAAACCTTTTTAGGAAACTATACTAGTACATCATATACCATGTAAAGCATAAAATGAAAATGACACGGTATTTTTAATGTGAAAAACCTCCTCTAAGACAAGGAGTAAAAATCATAGGACTGATAGCGAAGTTCACCCAAACTCTCCATTATATTCAAATATTGGGCATACAAAGATATCACTCGATAAACAAACCAAAAGTCTCCTATGCGCTTAGTATTAGGGACTCCACATAAAAAGTGATATTTATCTAACACTATGAGATCGTAACAAGTGCAAAACATTCATAACGTTCTCACACATTGAACAATAGTCGTTTTAGCTCCGCATAATACCATATAAATAGATTGGTTGAGAAAATGTTTCTCTCAACACTTTTAAAATAAAAATGATGAATTCTAAAAATGAAATTAATAAGATCAATTTGATCTGCATTAGTTTATAAGAATCATTATGAATTGATATAGACAAATATGTAATTTTGTGTTGAATGTGTTGTATAGAATGATGTTGTGCCTAACAAATTGGAAACGACTAATGATTTGTCAAGGTTCTAGGAGAAACTTATATAACACCGTCATCCTTTGATCAGACAAAAGTTATAACTATAAAAGACTATTATGAAGATAGTGTTCCTCCCAATTTTGTCATCAACATCTATTCACCTATATCAAACATATTGCAAGGTTGTACATGCATGTATCTATATCAATAATTTAACATGTTTCAATGGGATTTGATGATTGTAAACAATTAACCTTCAACGCTCTGTCACAAAATCCGCGAATAATTCGGAAAAAATATGAAAAATCCAAGGATTATTGTTTATGCGTACCGAATCCGAATTTTTCGTAAGAAACGCGAAAAATTCGAAAAAAAAAAACATAATTTACGTTTAATTCATAAAATTCGCTTAATTCGGGAATAAAACGGATTTTAAATAAAACAAGAGATACTTTAAGGAAAAAAATAAAGAAAAAAATAAAGATGTAAATGATATGTTATCTAGTTAGCGCTTGAGAACTAACCAATTTGTTATTTCTTTTGGTTGTATTTGATTAACTTCTCTTTATTCATATCAATTGTTTGTTTTTTTCTCGTATAAATCCAATATTTCGATTTTTGTTTTCGTATAAATCGTCGTACAGTTCTATTGACGTATTTATCCTTTCATTTTTTTTCACGATTCTTTTCCGTTCCTTTCAATTTTTTTTCGTATTATATTATTCCGAATTAATCCTGCATGCGTATTTTGTTACCCTGCTTCAACATGGGATGATTTACTCTAACTCTAAATCAATCACATTTCATAAGGTCTTATACCGAGAGCTATGAGCCTATGAACATCAATAACATCATACAAATCTTACTCAGATTACTATGAAGGAAAGGTTACAGAATAAAACATATTAATCGTGTCAAACACTACATGGATCTGTCTCCAGATTAATGACTTGTAGTAGTTCTTCCACTTCGAAAACTTATCCGCGTGGAGAACAATTCCAACAAAACAGCAGCTAACAGGTTTCACTGTCGACCAAGGGAAAGAGGCAGAGTTCATAAAGATAAATATACCAAATCCTGACGAACAGCCTGCAAACGCAGAGTGTCAAAGACTGCTCATTTCCTAGGTAGCCATGATCACAGAGCAGAAAAACCATCAAAACATCAAACCCCCTATTGACGCCAAAATGAACGTCTAACTCGCAAGCTTGAGCGCGTCGATAAACAGACCATACGTGAATCCCATCTTGAAATTGTTGAGGACAGCAATAGGGAAAGTGACTTTCGGGCAGCTGTAATAGAACTTGGTCACATACTCAGTAAGGAGCACACAAACAACAGCAGAAATCACGTCATTCACTCCCAAAGCTCTAAACGACAATGGGATCGTCTGTGCCACATAAAACCCACCCAACAATGCAATCCCACCAAATAGGGCTCGCCTGGTAGGACTTTTGAAGCAGTTTCTAGATAGCTCAGGAACAACACGGATTATGTCGACTAGCCTCCTAGGCCCTCATTGGTCTTGTACAGCCCGGACCGGTCTAAATGAAGATGATCTTCGAACAAGAGCACCGGATCTAGCA
Source organism: Drosera spatulata (assembly GCA_035668315.1). NCBI lineage: Eukaryota > Viridiplantae > Streptophyta > Magnoliopsida > Caryophyllales > Droseraceae > Drosera > Drosera spatulata. The sequence continues at coordinate 9,802 of JAOVYX010020860.1, read as the reverse complement.
AATGGGACCTTAGAGAAAGAGCCTGTTTTGTTATCCAGGCATGGAATAGAGATCAAACTCATAGTAAGTGCCATGGAGGATCCCTTGCCAAGTGATCCTGCATCAACAAGCAGCGATCCAATAAGGCTATGTTTCAAAATCCTCGGGTATCCTGCGTGAATTTTCAAAAATTACCACATGAAACCAACAATTTATACCACAGAATTATAAGGTTAAAAGGGGAGCCTAACGAGAGAGTTTGCAGTCAAGTAGCACACATGTATGAACTGAGTTCATATCTGAATCCGAAAATATATAGTCACATGAACGCTTCGCACATATACGTAATCTCCTTTCTTGGGAATACACAAATTCACACATGTTATAAACAAAAGGATCCTTTCTATTTCAAAATCTAGAACATATGAGCCCTAACTACTGGGGGAAAAAACAAAACCCTAACTATCGAAAACAGGACAGATGCTACAAATCCAATGATTGGCAAACCATCCCAGTTGAAATTTTGAACAGCAGATAACCAACATCTTAACTGAGAACCACAAATGATTATCAGATTGAGTCAAATTCATTATTGCAAGCGTTTATCAGCAAATATTACTTCCACAAGATATGAAAAAATGAAAAATGAAATGAACTGAAACTGAAGAGGTGCCAGGATTGGAATTGAAATATCCAGTGGGGTGGAAGAATTTGAGTTTCTCGAATCGAAAGTCGAGAGATTGTTTATTGGGGAGAAAAAATTGGAGGATGAATGCTGATAGAGAACAGTTGGGCGATGAGAGTAGTAATGCATTGGTGGAAATTAGAAAGAAAACGGATGGCACCCTTGTATATTGTTGATGCATTGTCCCAAGGATTATTTTAACTGTAATTAAGATGAAAATATTCTGTCGGATTAATGAATTACTCATGTTTTTGTAAGAAATAAACCAAAATGTTTTTCTTGATGATGTAATGTTTTAGTTAGTTATAATGATTACAAAATAATAATTTGATTATTATATTTTGTTAAATATGAATAAACAATCTTTTATATTGATTATTTGTAGAGTTATTCATTGTGTTAGTGTCATTATTCACCGCTTCATACAATACGAGCAATATCATCATTCAGAGATGGATTACGTTCGCCATTCCCACATGTGTGACCAAAACGGTGCCAAGTCAGAACTTTCCCCCTTTCTTTCCCCATCTTTTTCTCCCCATCACCCCTTTTCCTATTCCTCACAGCCTTAATCATTTTCTTCCCTACCTCTTTAATTTGCAACCCATCAAATTTTTCCCCAAATATTCCTTTTCTAGGGTTCCAGATTCATCTCTGATTCTTTGAACCAAAGACCGATCAATCTCGCTTTTTGAATCTTACCCACTTCGATTCCCCATGATTCCCATCACTTTCACCCGTTAATTTGATTTGATTTGTTTTGTTTGTATTTGGAGTGGGTTCACTGAATCATTAGGTTGACGGGCTTTTTGGTTTCATTGTGAGAGCGGATTTGATTCAATGATTGAATCCGGGTCGGGTATGTCGTTTATGGGTGTGAACAACTTGGGGAGTTGATGGTGATGGACAGATCTGTTGTTTGATTGTTGGGGATTTGAATATCTTTCGAAGGTGGAAAAAGGTATATTTATTGGATCATCAGAGAACTGTTTGGACCCGATTTTCGTATGGGGTTGTGGAATTTTGTATTGTAGTTGGGTCGATCTATGTGATTCTAGATTCCTGTTGTTTGTTTAGTGGTTATCGTGGACGAAAATTATTCGTGGATGGTTTTCAATGGTGTGTGTGATTATGTGTTCGGAGAGGTTGAATTTGTTCATTGATGCATCTGTCGTAGTGGGTTCGGTGCATTTTTAATCTTGTTAGATTGATCTAGAATTATTATTGAAGTCATATTTCCACCACAATGATTAATAGGGAAACTAGAATGTGAAAAATAGCGAAGGAGTCAGTTTAGGAGGACTAGACAGGTAATATGGTATGAATGGTTGCGAGGAAGAAGCATTCATAACCCATGATGACTGCGTTATATCTAGTACTATCTGGTCTGTTATGGTAATTTGTATGTTTTGAATGCTGTCGAATCCATGTTCTGTATCCAGTATCACTATCCCACATTCATTGGGAGCGGCTTATCTTGAGAGTAAGCTTTTTTACTAGTTTTGCGCAGGAAGTATTACTATTTTGATAACTGTTCACCGGCTAATGATCTTGGTTCAATTTTGTTTGTTGTGTCTTTTATCATCTTCTGAACTGCGAAATCCCCTGCATTAGATTTCTGCATTGGTCGTCCTAGTCTTGTTCCTAATAATTTTTTCTTGCATCTTCAGCATTGAACTCCAATTGAATCTGGTAATTTTGGATGATCATTCCATCTGCTTGTATTGTAACTCTGACAAAAACAAGATTATGGTTCGGTGATAGAAGGCTGGGCTTGCTTGATAATTTGTCGAATATCTCAAATCGCGAACTCAGGACGATCAAGACGAGTGTAAAAATGATGGTTGGTATCGGCAGAGAAAACCGTGTTCCTGTGGTTGATATCTTTTCAGAGAAGCAAAATGACCGTAAATTTGTGACGGGGGGATACATAAGGTGAATCTCTTTGCAAGTATTTGTTAGTCAAGTTGATGATTATTCAGATTGTGGTAGTTGAAAGAAATTTTAGAAATTCTTAAGGGTTCAGATGGACATTTGTGCTTAAATTCACGTCTTTCAGTGCATCTGATGCTTGCATGGAAATGAGTTTGTCAGTATTGACTGGCTTTCCTTCTCATCCTACAGCGAAGATGGAAAGTTGAGGTGTGGATATTCTAGTTTCCAGGGGAAGAGAGTTACCATGGAAGATTTCTATGATGTCAAGATATCCAAAGTTAATGGACAGACAGTCTGTCTCTTTGGGATATTTGATGGTTAGACAGTTCTCCTTCGAATGTCTAACTCAACTTTGAAGCTTTTTGGGGCTCTTGGTGTGATAACGAGCCTGCCTTTTTTAGCATGCTGTCAATTGTATTCATAGGGATGTCGTCTATATTCATCCTTGACCAGGTTATACAGAATTACTTTTGAGTGGAGATGTAATTAAAATATTAAATTCTGTCGAATGAGTTCGCTGTATTTTGCTACGTTTCTTTTGCCATTTTGTTCTGTTCATTTTAGATTTCTTGTTTCATGAAGTAGAGACATAAAGTAACATGGCGGGAAAAAGAAAAAGATGCACTGGTATTATGAGTTACCTAATCATGAGAGTGTAAAGTAATCCTGAAAAATAAAGATTTTATCGATGGAATAAGTACCGAAGAAATAGATCATCGAAGTACTGGGTAATTTATGCAAGAATGAAATAGCATTCATCTAGTGTAATTTAATATTGCATTGCTATGTTTCTCATGCTACCTGTTTTCATTGTTGAGAACCTTGATCTTTGTGGGAGCTCATTAATATGTTATTTTCGAAATAGGCTTTTTGAACCATATACATCACATAGTAGACGATGATAATAATTTCTCGGTATGCAAGGATGACAACTTTTGGTTAAGTTTGATGAAAACTCATGAATCATGTTCTTTCTGATGCTTAGACCTGCCTCGTTGATGTTATTTTCCTGAACATCAGTTTGTTTCTGATTTAGGGTTTTCGTGGTATGACAAGAATGCTTTTTAGCAGGTCATGGAGGCTCCCGAGCTGCTGAGTATCTCAAAAAGCATCTTTTTGAAAATCAGTATATCGATATTCAAAATGTAATACCCCATATAATAATTAAAATGAGAATGATTCATTATCATAAAAGTTTTAGAATTATTTTATTCTCCTTTTTTTTTTTGATAACCAGAATTACTAACGGTTAAATGTATCTCGACTCACAAATTCCACAATTCTCACCCTTGTAACAATTTAAAATCTAGATTATACATGGAAAGAATATCTCATGTATATATAACATTTATACCTCAAGATACCAAAACAAAATCCTATCTACTCTCATTAAAAATCACGTAACACGCCGTGGCCGACACCAATCCACCACGGCACTCCAAAACCATTACTCTTCCCAATCTCACAAACAACAACAAAATCCCCGAATCATCAAATCAAATCATCCTCGAAAACCCTAATTTCATTCCCAAATCTCAATCCCCTTCCCCAAAAATCCCCGAAATCACCCCAAATTTCTCCGATTGCTACTCCCATGGCGCTCTGATTCAGCTGGAGGCGAGCTGAAACTACTCGATTGAGGGAGTTTTCGTCGATCGAGGGGTTGATTTAGGGTTTAGGGCTATGGAATTGGAGATTGGGGCTGGGAAGGTGGAATCGGCGATGAGGGATGCGGATGAGATTCGTGTGAAGAGGAAAGCTTTGAAGGCTGTGCTCGAGAAGTGTCAGCGAGCTCTCGAGTTGTTAAACGAGACGGGTGAGTTGTGGGACGATGATGAGGAGGAGGAGGAAGAAGATGAGAAGGGGTCGTCGTTGTCGTCTCGGGGCGATAAGGAGGCCGATGAGGTACTCGTCGTTTGGTGATTGGATTTGTTGGATTTCAGGTTGAATTGTGTTGTGTTTGTTATTATCCCCATTGTAGCATAATCGGACCTGTTCTGGTTCTGGTTTAAATGTTTGTGTCTGATTCTTGATTCTAAAATGGATGAAATGGAAGCATAGGAAAGAAAACCAAAGTACAGAATTTAAGATTCCTTCACAAAAATCATTTTATTTTGTAATTTGATTTCAGTTTTCGTAACTGGTTTTATGTTTTTGTTATTGGTTTTGGTTTCACGTACAGCCCGTGAGATGATTGAATGTTGTGTTGATTTGCAGTTGTGCGATTTTCTTAAGTCGAGAGTTGAACGTCCTGGCTTTCTTGAAAAGATTGAAAGTGCTCAAGCGTCTATGTCAGTTCCACAACCAATTCCCGGTATGCGTGTGAAAGTTCTTTGTTTATGACTGAATTATCTTTTAAATTAGTACTATGTTTCTCGAGATTCTGAATGTTGATGTGGGTGTTCTTGGCTGCAGAAGTGGGGAGTACATGGGACGTGGTTAGCGAGAATGATGTGTGGGAATCCTGTGAAAAAGATGAGGAGGACTATGTTCTCGTTCGACCGGAAGATATTCTAGAAGGTGTCGCATGCTTCGTAGCCACGTATATATTGTCTGACGAACAGACGAAGGTATACACTTTTGTTTCAGCAACGCTTTTTCTTGTGGTTGATGCTTGATGATTCTTGCTGATTGGAACATGATTGTCAGCTTTGCCCTGAATTCTAGTATCGTGAATGAATGTGTTCCTATCAGAACATACTACACATATTGCTATGGGAGGACAAACTGATTAATACCACTTATGTAGTTATGTTTCTTTTTGCAGGACTTGAATCCTAATCAGCTGCAGGATGGTAAGATCTCTGAGCATTCTCTTATACTATATATTTCTTGTTGATTCTGCTTGTGAAGAATGCGGGGAGTTTTACATTTTCTATGCTAATTGTATTTGGACATTACATGTATCCATAGAAAAATTCAAGATATATGAAACAAATTTAATTGCGTACTCCTGTTGTAATTTGTTTTAGACAATATCGTACATGAAATGTAACAATTAAGTAAGACAGTCTCAACATGTTATAAAACTCACTATCGTATGAGTTCATGATGAGTTTATTAGTACCAAAATAGATAAATTTCGAGGGTAATGTATATATTTTCACCCTTCCAAAATTAATGGTTGATTTAAGGTTGTTTTTTTATTTTTATTAGCCTTTTGCATTCGTTTTTTGAGTGCTTTTAAGAGTTCCAAACTGGGCTAAGCAAAATATCTTGTCTTGAATAATGGTTTTCCTTCTTCTCTCAGTGGTTTTTGCTCTCATTGCTGGGTATATAACCTTCTGACCTCCTTTAATTTTTGAAGCTCTTCGCAAGATATTCTCTTTAAAGAAGAAGAAGAAAGGAAAACTACGAAAAGCATGGGAAGGTAGTCAAGTCATTTACAATGTAGCATCGTGGAGTGCAACCGCTATCGGGTAATTTTTTCGAGTCAATTTCAGCTGAATGCATGCTACCTTTTTTACACTATGCCGTTCTGAGCTAACTATATCTGTTGTCCTCTGCAGGATCTACCAAAACCCTGCTATAATAGGTGCGGCCTCAACGGCCTTCTGGACATCATGCCGTGTTATATCAAAGCTTTTCTGAAGCCACCCAATCTTGCGGGAGTTGGGCTTTTATTGTTGGAGAAACTGTTCTGATTATATGATGTAAAATAGCATATATTCACAAATGTGTGTTATCTAACTCCTATTCTTTTGTTCAACCGATTGTGTTCTTCAAAAACAGTGTGGGATCGTGTAAATATATTAATCTGCGTGGTTAGTATCAGTAATCTACTGTCCATGTCTCTGTAATGTTGACGCACTTGAATTGTTTATTAGTTTTATGAATCGAAGCATGCATGGAAAGTAGCAGACATGGTTTTTGATTTTAACGAACAATCTCTTGATTCAGCTTGCCTGTTAATCGTGTTGCCTCATTCTTTAGTCTTGTTGATGGCTTTAATTCTAATCTCGAGCAGTCCATCTAATTTTCGAGCATCTTCAAGGCTCCATCACAGGTACCATGATGCATAATGTCGTCAAACTGAGCCAACGAGTTTCTGCGGGCTTGAATTTTATTCTTACGAATGATGAACTGTGCAACTTTACATCCAATACATTTCATAACCCACCTGTAAATTTTACCAACTGTAAGGTTAGATCAGCTTGCTGCGTTAGAAGTTACTGCTATTATGACAGAGATTCTACTAACTGTAAATTTTGGCTATAATAGAACAACTGGTCACTTCATGATCTCCTATACAAGAACAAACAAAAGGCCGACTACTCTTCACTTCATGGGCTCATCATATAACTTCTTCCTCGGGCATAAAAAAACCATCGCCGCGATAAAATATAATCCAGCTGATTCAAGTATCCAACCAGCTGATCTCCAATACCATACTGTGGGCAGAAGCATTCGACACCGGTACAGTCGAGTTGTTTTCCAGCTGATGTATGATCACTAGACAGAATAGTTTCTGCTCTTCTATGACAGAAGCATGTTAGCTTTAACTCGTGTGCTGGAACCAGCCGCAGTAGGTTCTCTGAAGTATCCACTTCGAGTTGATAACAGAAGGGATAGATCGAAGTTATCTCGCCCTAGGTCGATCTGAAACTTCATCCAAAGAACAATATGAATATTCGTGCTCAATAGTAGAAAGCATTGTCGTTCTGGATATGGGATTCCTTGCACAGCATAGATCGCACTTCCATGATGGAACGTGGAAGCTCAATGTCTTTTTCTTGCAAGCTGTTTCCGAGAAGTTGCTGTAGTTGTGATGCAAAAGTATCATCGAGAATCTGCCATATAAGGTTTTTAACGATTCAGTAAAATAGTTAAACAAACAAAAGAAATGAACAGAAACCACACTGAGAACTAGACATTGTAATGGCGACATAACAAAGAACACGAATGAAAAATAATCAAAATGAATAAGAGCAGATACTTACACAAACCGCCAAGCGACAACCTTTATACCATGACCTATTTTCCTTCCGATTCTCCAAGAATGACAGCACATCCTGTCAATGACACCACTCAGAAACAGGAAATACATATGGGCATCTGTAATCCGTGAATTAAGATCGAAGATGAGATCAACTCACCTGACCCATCCTGTCCCAGAAAGCTCGGCAAGTAGCAATGAAGACATGAGTTTCATAAACTGAGTGAAGATGATCCATTGTACTTATCAGCAACTCTTTCAAGGACTGCATTCTGGCTCCAACATTTTGTTCTGTGGCACTCTCTTTCGAACCCTGAAGGATCTTCTTTAGTGTTGTGGCATTTTGCATCCTTGTCTGCAACCAAGTTTGCTCAAATGTTACTTGATACATCTCAAACAAGTTCTGCCTTCAAAATTCACATTTTAAGAGAATAGAGGGAAAAGATGGTCGCCATTTCAGGTAACCAGCAGCGACAACTTTACAACCCAAAACATGTACTAAAGTCTGGAAACTAGTTGTTAGATGTGCTGATTACCCTCTTCTAGTCCAGACTCAATATTTCAGATCAATAAATTATCATTTACTGGAGAGTCACTGACCACAAATTGAATGGTATAAAAATATTTTTCGGTACAACTAGCTTTGATCTACCACCAAGTCGCATGATAAATACCACAAATTCACTTCATCTCAAGAAGAAGAAGATCCAAATTACTTTGACCATTTTCCTTGAAAGAGGTAACCGCAAGTGCTTGATCTAACTCTATATACCACGTGAAAATTTTCCAACAATTTTACAGGAGGTATAATTTGAATCATACTTACATTCTCAACCAACTTCTCCGCAACTGCTTGAACATAATTTCTGAACTTGGTCCTCAACATAACAGTAACCTCGCTAAGGCGGTCACCAACAGCCTGGTTGCTGCCGTTATCAGATATGCAAGATCCCCATGACTTGAACTGAGCGTCCAACTTTGGCCGTAGAATGTCAAGCATCCTCTTCAAGGAATTCAGAAGGATCCCAAGCTGCCAAAGGAAAATAAAATGGAAGGAAAAATGAAAAGAAAAGAAAAGGAAAATCATATACGATAGAATTCAATATCATCGACTCAGTTCAAAAGAGACATGCAATGTTAATGTCACCTCTTCAGGAACTACATAAGCAGGCGTGGGTCGTTTAGTCAGCTTCTGGACAAATTTCTGACCAAACTTCATTGGCATTATATTCTCCTTCAAAGGAGAAAGTACATCTGCGTACTGCTTGTCCAGAGCCTCAACCACTGCCTTTTCAACATCTGCAACAGCCTAGAAGAGAAACATCATTATAGTCAGGTGGCGAGAAATGCTAAGCAATGGAAACCAGAACGAATAAAAAAGTGGATATAGAAGGTTGGACAAGGTTGGAAAAGGAATAGTCTCAATAAGAAAAAAAACAACCGTGACATACATTTTCCAGAACAAAAGTATACACTGGCCACCGACAAATAATCACTTCAAAGTCACTCAGAGCTTCTCTGAGCCGCCCATACATATCGTCTACAAAAGGGGTTGTAGCAAGTTGTGTACGCACACCTGACCATTTGACCTGCGTGTAAAAATTTATCCATTTCAAACCAAGTCATGCATGTCAGATAGTCAATAGTTGTTTGAAACTGCCTCCTGGACTAGAAGAAAGTCATTTATTGCATCATACCTTGTCTAATTTGCAGGACTCAAGCAGGGCGGAGCGTCTGTCTTCAATCCATACAACAATGTACAAGTGGAACAACTCTTTCGCATCAACCCCGCCTTTACTGTTGCTAAAATATAATAGCGAATACACACATAAGACATGTCAGAATATCTGTCTTCAACTACTTTCATATCATAAAAATCCCCAATTTTTATCTTTTCTCGGCTACCCCTATAAGTACATGAAGCAGACTGATATGATTTAGATATCAATTCTCTCTTGAAATACTTAAATTCTCGTGCTCACAGATAATATTCACATTATCTTGATACTGAAGCCTGGCATTTACAATCCATTTTATTTCGAGAATGATGGAATATCACCTGATGTTCCACCCAGCGAGATCCTTTTGGAGATCTGCTGTGGCTATCACAAGTTCGGTGACAGGAGGTGAAGGACCGGCTGGAGGATAGGCAATCAGGAATTCACGAATACGGTTGCAGAGGTCTATGCAGTAGATTGCGGCAGAAAGGTTTGGCAGGTCAATGAAGCTGCAAAAAATTGGATAGAGTATGGTCAGTGCTCAAATTT